>OY723388.1:20883917-20983158 GCA_963210295.1 Ophion ellenae
ACGTACCATTTCACATTGAGCTAATCTCAAAGAGTTCCTTTTGGATAATTTCATCCAATTCTCGTTAACTTATAATCGAAAATCTTGAGGCACTTTTTCTCATTACTATTTTTGATTACCAAAACATAATGCGAATAAACATTCAGGACAATCAATCAGAATGTGTACGCGATGCCGGGTTCTTGAAATTGGTTCTTGTGGGGGTGCGACGTGTTCGAACAGCAAGTGAAGCAGGAAAAACAGAAAAATTTTAAATCATGGCATAATCGATTTGGCTGCAGGGGTGGTCTCGCATTTTTTTACGTAATTAATTATTTTGTTCAAAGAATTCCGTATGTTGTAAGACTACTCCGATTGAATTCTTCGATATTTAACTCTCCAAATCACGTTTTTCAACTTTTTTCCGCGTTTTTCGCAACATACAGAGAATAAAGATGTGATTGATCTAGCCCAAAAATGCTTGTAGCGAATTCCAAAAAATCCGACAAAAAGGTAACATTACTGTCAACATTTTCTGAGAATTTACGATTTTTTAGCTGATAATTAGGGCAACGGTAAAAAAAAGATTGAAAATCACGAAAAATCAATGCCTTTCTCATGGGAAAAGGTAAGGCTTCCTAGCGGTCGGTAAATATGGAGGGAAAAAAATTAAAAAATTCTGACATTTAATAAAAAATTATTTCGAACCAATTTGGGGGGTAAGACCATTGAAATTCGATTTTGCCCTTCCTAAGGACAGGTCTAACACACACACACACACACACACACACATACACACACACACACACACACACGCACGCACACACGCACGCACGCACGCACGCACACACACACACACACACACACACACACACACACACACACACACATATATATATATATATATATATATATATATATATATATATATATATATATATATATATATATATATATATATATATATATATATATATATATATATATATTTCAACGTTAATATGTATGTGAAATTTTAATATATATGTATAAACTGTTTTTTTTGTAAAAAGGTGTTGTTTATGATCTCATCCCAAATAACCCACGTTTCCATTATCCGAACTAGTCTCGGTCCCAATTGGTTCGGATAATCGAGGTTCTATTGTATATACGAGTGTCACCTCCCTGACTCAGGCGCTTCCTATGTCGCGTGTGTGTAATATGCGTATTGGAACTTTGGTCTTACATACATTGTAACAACATATATGGATCGACCAAGCATCTGTTCGAATCTCGGACGTACTAAAATTGCGTTGGGAACTTACTACTATGGTCGTTGCATTCAAATTGACTGGCTCAATTCGGCCTCCCAGATACGGGCACAGCTGACGGCATGCGGCGGTGCAAAATGAATGCCATCTCTTCTATCATGGGCAGGGGGGCGACACTCGTTTTAGAAGGTGTTCTGCACTTTAGTGTACAAACAAGTCGATTTGGTGTAAAGAAAATGTGACTAAATAAAAAACACTTTCGGTGGTTCTCGTTTTCAATTTAATCATGTCTGCGGGCATCGATCGCGGCTGCATATCGGGTTTGTCATTTTTTTGGAAGAGCAATTTGTGGCTCATCGCAATTCGGCACGGGTTTTCGATTCCAAATTGGACGATGTGTATCAGCACGAAAAACTCTTTTTCCCGTAAAAGGAACACGCCAATACGTTACGCGTTATTTAATGTCACGTAACGATGCGAATGCAGTAATATTCTGCGCGCCTCAACGCTGAGCAAAAATAATATAATCTGGATAAGAAAAAGTTATCCAGATATTGTTTGACATCATGGAAAAATGATTTTAAATTAAATAATTCTTATTAGTTTACATTCAATAAATATTTGTATAATACAATAATATTTTGATATGGGTAAATATGCTATCCCATCCCTTGTAAAAATGTACTCCCGAATTTTAATGTATTAATAATGAGTAATCCAAACGCGTCGTATGCGTCGAATGCAGACGTTGCGCGACCGGAGTGCGGGTAACGCCGGTGATAATACGCGGGGGGTGGGGGGGGGGGGCGGCGATATTCGAAGAGTGTCGCCCCCATGGTCGTGGCAGACTCGGTTAGCGATCGCGAAAATTAGTCGTTTCAATCGATAAAATCTGCTCGAAATGTCCCGGAACCTATATTTGTTATGGAACATACGTGACCGGAACAGTTTTTTTGTTGTTATTGGGAGTACAAATAAGTATGCGCCGTTTGACAAAAGATGGCCCCACTAGGACGTTATGGTTAAAACTGTCAAATGTAAAACGTCATATCGTAATGATGGACATCTGGCAAGACCATAACCTTGAAATATTAGCGATTTTGTATGAGCATCATATAATCTTTTCGTGCGAAAATATCTAGTTTTGTGCCGAATAAGCGTAATTTACGGCAACTGTTGCGTTTGGCACGAATCTCCCTCCCTTGCTTCCAATTCTCCGTCTTCGTTTCGGCCTTTCGCTACGTTCTTTGTCTTCGACGTCAAACTCACCGTTCTTAAGGGGCTATACCAGTGTGACACTTTCAAATAATCGATTTTTTGTGCCTTTTTCGACAGTCCATTGTATAGGCCAGGTATAGCTAATTAGCAGTTTGTATGATAAATATAATTTTATCTTGCAAAAATCGATAGTTAATTCTTGAAACGCGTTTTTCTCAAAATGAGATTTTTCAAATTCGCTGTCATTGTAACTCGAAGAGCGATTATCCGGTTGACTTGAAATTTAAAGAGTACTCTCGAATATATTCACTCTACAATGATGTAGGATATTTTTGATTGGATGAATATTGGCGATTTGGCATTGAAAAAATCGACCAGTTTATAGGCAAGACAACAGACCTTTTTCATAACTACGCCATTTTGTTAGATTTTTATATTTTTTGAAAATCCTACGTCATTGTACAGGAAATACCTTCCAGTTTAACATTTTTTTTTCGGTTTCAGCTACTCAATTGGCCGAAGTCATGTCAGCAGTGGAGGAACTTTTTTTTGGCGCCTCCGAAGGCAGCGCATAAGTCGCTTGGATCTCAATATTTTCCTATGAAAAAATTATGTAACATAGGTCAAATGTAGCCAAATATATTCTTCATTTTCCGAAACATTTAATTGAGTACTTTTCATCAAAAAAACACCCGAAAATCACCCAAATTTTCAGCGTTCAGACTGGTATAGCCCCTTAAACTTTTCAAGCCACTCACGACAACATCTCTCACTTAAACCAGCTTCACCATGTGCTTCTACAAGCAATCGATGCGCCTGAGCTGCAGAATTCTTCAAATAAAAGAAGTAAAGAAGAGTTATAAAGTTCCCGCAAATGACGCTTATTCGGCAAAAAACTCGACATTTTCGCACGAAAAAAATTATGCGATGCGGATACAAAATCGCTAATATTTAAACGTTATGGTCTTGCCAGATGTCCAACCTTACGATATGACGTTTTACATATGACAATTTCAACCATAGCCTCCTGGTGGGGCCTTCTTTTGTCAAACGGCGGAGACTTATTTGTACTCACAATATTGATCGCTTTCGCATAGCTCCTAATGTAATCGCGAACTATTATTATTTCCGTCTCAACGTTCGATCTGCACGGATTCCCTATTTGGTGGGGGTTAAATGCATTGATTTAGTGAATCAATTACTATTGTATTTAGCGGGTAAGGCATGTGGAGTTTTCGCGGACGTCATTCTGTATGTCTATACTACAGCATATTAAAAAAAATCAATTTTTATTCTAATAAAAAGGTTCGTGCAGATACCACCTTAATGCTTGACTGTGAGTGGCTCACTCGACAGAGCCAGTTAACGCGCTGTCGCCACATCTAACCTGCAAGTTTCATTAATTCGCGAAAGCAAACCGTTCAAGCTCAAATTTCACATATTTTTTCGAGTATTATTAATGAACGAAGTAGAGAAACCACTTAGCTATTTGACATGACTATCCCAAAAATATAATCACGGTTTCCTCGCTCTAAAAAATTCAAAACGAAGTCTTATTTTAGCCCCCCACATACCTATAACTAGTGTTTACAAGGTGCCAAATGGATAAAGGTTCAACTTGAACATTACAAATCTCCGAAACCATCCCGTGCAGAAATTGAGTTGGGACTGTGATCGGGCCCCAATAATATTCCCCTAACTTTATTCGGGCCCTAATCTGGAAGCCACATGAGGGCCGATAGCGGCCGGTCACACTTTGTCAACAAGGGCCATTAAAGGCGCAACGACCGGGTCCTTATAAGTTGCCTCAATGGCGCCTCATCAAAACCATTTTAGCGCCCTGAAAATGCCTCAACGGCGCCTCATCATAACCATTTCAGCGCCATAAAATATCCGTATCAGTGGATATACGTGTATGGTAAATACGTCAGGGTATATCTGTATTTGGTTTTATGTAATTGTTCATGTGCATAGGTGTGGGCGTGAGTACATGTGTATGTATGTGTGCGCGCGTAGAAATGTGATTGCGTATTTGCATGTGAGCCTTTATGACAAACTGCCATGACAAAATTAATACAAAAAATAATCCATTCTAAGGAATGGATGTGTAGTAGAAATAAAAAAAATATATGGGTCTACTGAATCACTAGAATCTATTTCCATTGAGGAAAAGATCTGGAAAACAAAGACCAATTTATTTACTTATCCTACACAGTCAGATAAAGTTTATGAATGGGAAATATCAGCGAAGTCTTCAGAAGAAATAATTTTCCCTATGATGAGTATTGAGCGGAAATTAGTTGCTATAAAAATGTCAAGAAAACCGGTTGGGACTGTTCACACTTATGCGCTAGCATTATTCCATGTATGAGTGAAACCATGAGTTTGTATCTATGTAAAAGGTTTCTTCAATTTGATAATTAAATACTGTCTGATGTATGTCTGCATATTTGTGTTCATCGTTGATTTTTTATTTGCTAATGCCCTTACATTTTTTCCCAATTTGCGTTCGATAATATTATTCGATCGATGTATATAATCAATTTGAATAATTGAAATACCATCAACCATGTAGCCTAAGCTATTCATACTGGTTTATCGCTATAATAGTCAGATCTGGACCTATTGTCGAGATCCCTACTTGTTTATGCCTATACTGGCCAAGTCTGGGCCTATTGTGGAAATCCCCACAGGTTTATCCCTATAATGGCCAAGTCTGGTCCTTTTGTGGAAATCCCTACAGGTTTATCCCCATAATGGCCAAGTCGGGGCCTATTGTGGAAATCCCTACATGTTTATCCCGATAATGGCCAAGTCTGGGCCCATTGTGGAAATCCCTACTAGGGAAAGCACTAGGAAAGCCCTGAAGGCCCTTATTTTTATTAGGGATGCCCTATCAGTTTTCCGCACGGGATGTTGTGAAATGGATTAATTTTTCGACAGTTGATGCATCCTAAAGTAATATCTCGGTGATATGAATCTCAATTGTCTACAAGCATTTCGACATTATTCTCGAAATTCCTGAATTGAGTGTCCGTATTATAATTAAATTTAAGATTAAGTGATACGCTGATCGGTACGAACATAGAATTGATGAAGCAGGATAATTTTTTCTATGACTGCACACGGATGCCTCGTTTTTTCTATTGGGCATTTCGTTTTTTTTCTTCGTTCTCGTACGTTATTTAACGGAGTACAAAAACGAGCATAAATTGCAAAAATTGAGTCTGCAGACATGATTAAATTTCTAATGAGGCTCACTGTTTCGTGTTCAAATAGATTTCTTCTTAAAGTTTTCATGTGGACATTTGGAAAGAGAAAAAATAAATAAAAAAGTCGTTCAAAGTAGTATACTCTCATGAGCGATCTGTTGGGCGGTAAGAGCCTCGTCCGATCCGTGGTCTTACAGGTATAGCAACAACGTTGCAGCGGATACGTTCGCTTAACGATGACGCTCCGCATTGCGATCTACGGCCGCGAGGTGCGTGACGATAGATAGGTACACTGGGCAAGGAAGACAGAGCACGAGACCAACTAGCATTCCGTCTCTTTTTCTACGACGAAGAAAGTTCAAGTACACGTTCTAAACGATCAAGGATAACTAATTAATTGCCGCTTCATCATCGCATTTGCGTTAAAATGTAAACTGAACGCGTTCAAAATTTAAGTGATTCTGATGAAAATGAATGACATTTCGTGAACCGCTGTTACAAAGGCGATTGGGCCACGTGGATTCGGATAAGGTTCTGACCGCCCCCCCCCCCCTCCCGCCGCTTCGATTGAGCTGAAATTTTGCACAACCCTCCATTTTGATATTTTAGGACAACCCCTTAGGGGGTTTTTAGCGACTCGCAATCGTTTTCGAGATATCGAATTTTTAAGATTTTTTAACGCGCGCCGACTACAGATATATACAGGGTGGCCGGAACATTGACGTCCAAAAATAAAATTTCAGTCCCTTGTATCGTGGGCTATCCGAATAATCCCCATGTATGTCCCGCAACTTTTCATAGTTTTCGAGTTATGAATTTTTTTCTGAATTTTTCAGAATTTGCGACCCGACCATTTTTTTTAAAATCTAAAAAAAAGTAGAAGACTGTCGAGATTTTTTTTTCCAACTGAATCTTCATGTGTAGTACTTTAATGCATAAAAAAATCAGCTTCGTAACCGTGATGAAAGTTATGAAAATGTTGGTCTAAAGTGAAAAATTTACATTCGGTAAATTATGACTTATATTTTCAACTTTAAATTAAAAATCTAAACAGGTGACTTCATGGTTCCTAATTAGGCCTCAAGAATGCGCCAGACTCTCAGCTTTCATAATCATTGAAAAAATGTAGTACTTAATAGTGCTACTTTGGCTACAATTGACCTTCAAAGACAGCGAGGTGGAAAGTTCTTAAGATCAGCCATCTGATTAAAAAAAAACTTTGCCCATTTTATCATTCTTAAGGATATTTAGTTTGTTAACTAACCAAAAATGACTGCAGGGAAAGCTAAGATTTAAACAATTTTGTAAACGAGGGCGCAACTCTTTTACCTCATCCACGAGAACGGATCGCGCAAAATTCATTAAACTTAAATTTAACTAAAAAAAATAAACCTCCAAATGTTTAAATCTTAGCTTTCCCAGCAGCCATTTTTGGTTAGTTAACAAACTAAATAACCTTAAGAATGATGAAATGGGCCAATTTTTTTTTAATCAGATGGCTTATTTTAAGAATTTTCCACCTCGCTGTCTTTGAAGGTCAATTGTAGCCAAAGTGGCCCTATTAAGTACAACTTTTTTTAATGATTATGAAAGCTGAGAATCTGGCGCATTCTTGAGGCCTAATTAGGAACCGTGAAGTCACCTGTTTAGATTTTTAATTTAAAGTTGAAAATTTAAGTCATAATTTGCCGAACGTAAATTGTTCACTTTAGACCCACATTTTCATAACTTTCATCACAGTTACGAAGCTGATTATTTGATGCGTAAAAGTACTACTCATGAAGATTCAGTTGCAAAAAAAATCTTGACACAGTCTTCTACTTTTTTTAGGTTTTTTTTTTTAATTGGTCAGGTCGAAAATTCTCAAAAATTTAGAAAAAAATTCATAACTCGAAAACTATGAAAAATTGCGGGACATACATGGGGGTTATTCGGATACCCCACGATACAAGGGACCTAAATTTTATTTTCGGACGTCAATGTTCCGGCCACCCTGTATATCTGCTACGTCTCCGTTTATACCTATATATGTTATCGCGCTATCCGTTTTGTCCAAACAAAAATATCCAAATAAACCTAAACAAACACAAACAAACAAACCCAAACACAAAACTCTTGCGCGTCGCCAAAAATCCCTGTAAGAGTTCTCTTAAAATATTATAAGAAAGGTTTGTGCGAAATTTCAGCTCGATCGGCAGGGGGAGGGGGTTCGGAACCTTACTCATATGATTCATTCGCGATGTGATAGACATCGATGGAATCGCAATTGTCGCAAGGAGTGCCACATCGATGTGGAATAAAAATTGAGTCTTCGAATTGGTATACATAAGTTTTTACTGTTGCACGTTTATGCAGATCCATACAAGTATATACATACATCAAACCTAACAATACAAATATATACATATATTAAACCTTCATAACAAATAAGGTAAAACATTAACGCAAATTTAACATTTTTTACATCTTTGTACATACAATTTTAATCGACTCGTTTAAAATTATATATATAGTGCATCTCGTGTCGATTTCTGTTTTCCCATTGTGGGAATCGTTGAATTCCCGGAGTTAACGCTCTGGTTCGTCGGTGTCATCGTCGTTGCTGAAATAATCGTTCGGCCAACAGTCCCTGGGCATTGACGGGTGATTGTACTCGCCCTGATTCTCGATCGGCCCGTCCTCGAGCTCGTACTCTGGATCAACGAGCCAATTTTGTATGACCGAACCCAAGAGATTCGGTCGTCTGGGTTGATCGTTGTACGGCGCGCGGTGGACTCGGTGAGGACCCTCATGGTTCATCTGATCCCGTTGATAATGCGCCGCATCCCCATCATCCTCATCATCGTCGGAATCGTTCTCCGAATCTACGAGCAAATTATCCAGAACTGGACCCAAGAGGTTCGCTCGCCTCGGTAGATTGTTGTGCGATAGCCAATCAGCACGATGATGATCATAATGGGTTATCTGATCGCGATGATAATGGCCCACGGTCACGTTCTCGTCGTCCTCAGAATCAACATCTTCCTCGTCCTCGGGATCAACGTCCCCCTCGTCCTCGGAATCGACGTCCCCCTCGTACTCGGAATCGACGTCCTCCTCGTCCTCGGAATCGATGTCCTCCTCCTCCTCTGGATCAATGTCCTCGTACGCCGGATTACCCGGTGGCGGATACTGATCATTTGGGCCCAAATTATTGGCCAAAGCATGATATGCGTGATAGTTCACTTGTTGCAGATGACGAGGAACATGATACCCTTGTTCCGGGTAGCTCTCCAAAATCACTGCCTCGACCCTCACCTCTTGACCACACTCGCACGGAAGGTAAGACAGGAAGTGTGGTTCGTTCGGATAATGTTCCGGATATCTCACCGTGATGACACGCCGTGCGGACTCCATCGTGCATCGATGCGGGATATTCATTTCGGTGATGCGGCTTTTCTGAACTTCTGAAAAAAGACAAGGCATGATTATTATCGCTTGCAAATACAGAACTTCATTTGTCGTTACAACAATCGATGATTGCCTCTCCCGATATACTTTGTTCAAGTGGGGTACTTTACTGAAGTTGTGGTTTTTTATGGTTCGCTATCGGCGGTGAATGTGCCGCGGTAGAAAGGTTTGTCACGAAGGGTGATTCGAAGGCTTAGCGAGAAAAAAAGCAATTTCATACTCTTTTCCGAAAAAGTACCACGTATTATAAGTGATCCTTATAAATGATTTAATTAATTATAATTAGTAAATTATTATTATGTATCTTCATAAAAATAAAGAAATATGTATCCTTATATTTAAAAAAACAATGAAAGTAAACTAATTACTTTGACAATTCTCTGCTAATATTTTCTAAACAGTGAATTCAATATTTTCATTTTTACCAATATAGTTATTCTCACTGCGTTCTATACTTACAGACTAATCTTGACGTTTTCCTCTCTGCTTCGTCTCGGTCTTCAAGAACGTTTCTCTCTCTCTCTCTCTCTCGCTTCCGTTCTATTTTTTCGGACGTGAAAATTACACAGCGGCAAGGTCCTCGAATTTTCTCCACTTAGAGCGAATGAGTCCAAGTGCAGCGTAGCTAGTTGCAGTACGAACGACTAATATCTCGAGTTGAATCCTCACGTAGCAAAGTTGCAGACGAGAATGCTGTTTGAGCGGTGGGCACAGGTGTTATTTATATCAAAAACCGCAAAGTCACCCTCTCCTCGACGCCCTGTTCTAGGGGGTCCAGTAGACTGGCAGAGGGGGTTTCACCCCTTGCTCGACCAATTGCATAGTTACCCTCTCCCTGCTGACCTGTTCCGGGGGCTCTCCTAGACGAGCAAAAGGGTTGCCGCCCCTTGCTCGACCATTCGGAGCGGAAACAGGCTTGGTGACTCGATCTTCGGGTCAGTATTGCTGTCTTTGATTGGCTCTTCGATCATGCTGCGGCTCGATGTTCACCAATCTCAGCAGATTAGGGGATTCGTGGCGGCCTTCACACTTTTGCTGGTACGAGGGTGCATGTCGCGAATGCATATCGCATATCGCACAACCACTAATACGACTTTATGCATATATACATAAAAACGCATACTACCATGGACAATTGGAATGGAACAAAATTCGTTTTGCTTCATCCATTTCCGCAATGGACGCGGAATCGTGTTAACCCGGACATCGGGACGTCATGAAAATCTCAAAATTCTGTTCGAAAACAGATACCTATACTTATAACTTTAAAAATTCTTACAATAAAACTTCCCCACTGCTAGCCTCGTACTCTCCGCGGCTGTCTCATAGTTGCGAAAGCGTGAAGGAAATTTGAACGGATACTTCTGGGCTTCCAAAGTAATACATTAGATTTTGTGAAAATAATTTTTTTCGGCTCTGGCAACTAGGTGCAAACTTTTGAATTCCTATTGCGGCTTTTTGTCACCAAAAAAGTGGACGAAGCGGTACAGATGGGTGTTTGGATGAACGCAAGTACCTCGTTATTGCTTTTACATTTTATTGTGCGCACAAGCCACAAGTCACAACACAACCATGAACGGCGTAGAACTTTCCATATACTCCGAAAATGTTATTATTATATCGAGTATGGAACGCGCATGCATAAAAAAAGCCGAGGAGAGGACTACTAGCGCCACGTAGTGGACTGTAGCGCAATAAAACATCCCGGATAACACGCGAGTAATTCATTGCCATAAGAATAGTCCCCAGTGTCAGGGGGCTGGTCAGGTGGCTGACTCAGACGCTTCCGATAAATGCCAAGCGCGTCTTTGTTTGCCGTGTGTGTAAGCGTGGGTAATATGCGTATTGTAACTTCAGGCTTACATACATTGTAACAACAGATATGGATCGACATAGCATTCGTTTTAATTTCGGACGTAATAAAATTGCGTTAAGAACCTACAATTTTTGTCGTTTCATTCAAATTGACCGGCTCGATTCGGCCTCCCAGATACGGGCAAAGCTGACGGCATGCGGCGATGTAAAATGTATGCCATCTCTTCCGTCATAGCATCCGTGGCTACAAAAAGCGAAAATTAGTCGATACAATCGATAATATCTGCCCGAAATGTCACGTAACCTATATTTTTTTATGAAGCATATGTAACCAGAACAGTTTTTTGTTTGTTATTTATCGCTTTCGCATAGCTCCGTATGTAATCGTCAGCTATTATTATTTCCGTCTCAAAGTTCGATCTGCACGAATATCCTTTATGGTGCGGGTTAAAGGCATTGATTTAGCGAATGAATTACTATTGTATTCAGCCGGTAAGGCATGCAGAGCTTTCGCGAACGTCATTCTGTATGTCTATACTACAGCATATAAAAAAATTAATAACTTTTCTCATGAGGAGGTTCGTGCGCGTACCACCTTAATGCTTAGCTGCGAGTGGCTCACTCGATAGAGCCAGTTAACGCACTGTTACCAAGTTTAACCTACAAGTTTTGATAATGCCCGCAAACAACCCGTTCGAGCTCACATTTCACATCTTTTTTCGGGTATTATTAATGAACGAAGTAGATATTCCAAAAAATATACTCACGGTTTCCTCACGTTGAAAAGTTCAAAACGATGTCTTATTTTAGCCCCCTACAGACATATAACTAGTGTTTACAAGGTGCCAAATGGATAAAGGTCCAACTTGAACATTACAAATCTCCGAAACTATGTTGTGAAATGGATTAATTTTTTGACAGTTGATGCTTCTTAAAGTAATCTCTCGGTGATATAAATTTCAATTGTCTACACGTATTTCGACTTAAGTCTCGAAATTTCTCAATCGAGTGTCGATATTATAATTAAATTTAAGATTAAGTAATACGCTGATTGGTACGATGATAGTATTGATGAAGCAAGATAATTTTTTCAATGGTGCACACGGATGCCTTGTTTTGTCTATTGGGCATTTTGTTTATTTTTTCGTTCTCGTACGTAATTTAGCGGATTGCAAAGACGATTATGTTTTACAAGAATTCAGTTTGCAGATATGATTCAATTTCTACAGAGGCTCCCTTTTTCGTTTTGAAATAGATTTCTTCTTAAAGATCTCATGTGGACATTTTGAAAAATAAAAAAAACGAATAAAGACGTTCAAAGAACTATACTCTCATGAGCGATCTGTTGGGCGGTTAGAGCCTCTTCCGATCCACGGTCTTACATATAGGTATAGCAACAACGTTGGAGGGGGTACGTTCGCTTAACAATCGCGCTCCGCATTGTGATGCGGAGGTTGTTGCATAGGTACACAGTGCAATGAAGACAGAGCCCGAGACCAAGTAGCATTCCGTCTCTTTTCTAACGACGAGAAAATGCAAGTACACGTTCTACACGATCAAGGATAACTAATTAATTAACGCTTCATCGCATTTGCGTTAAAATGTAAACTGAACACGTGCAAAATTTAAGTGATTCTGATGAAAATGAATGACATTTCGTCAACCGCTGTCACAATGGTTATTGGGCCAAGTGGATTCGGATAAAGTTCCGACCCCCCCCCCCCCGCTCCAATTGAGCTGAAATTTTGCACAAACGTCCCGTTTAATATTTTAAAACAACCCCTTAAGGGATTTTTAGCGACTCGCAATCGTTTTCGCGATATCGAATTTTTTATTTTTTTTCAACGAGTACCACATCGATGTGGCACTCTTTGCCACTATCGCGAATTCATCGATATATATAGCATCGCGAATGAATCATATGAGTAAGGTTCCGAACCCCCCTCCCCCGCCGATCGAGCTGAAATTTCGCACAAACCTTTCTTATAATATTTTAAGACAACCCTTAAAGGGATTTTTGGCGACGTGCAATAGTTTTTGGGTTTGGGTTTGTTTGTGTTCATATAGGTTTATTTATTTGTGTTTGTTTTCGTTCATTTGGATATTTTTGTTTGGACAAAACAGAGATTGCGGTAACATATATAGGTATGAACGGAGACGTAGCAGATATATATATATATATATATATATATATATATATATATATATATGTTTGATACACCAGTAGATATTTCTTGCTTCACTAAACGCTACAGAGCTTCGTAAAAAAAAAGAAAACCAAATTTACCGAACGTCGTTTTGACGGGAACAAATTCAGCTTTATTTTTCTGAAATTTTTTTTTATGATTTTTTTTAGACCCGGTTCGCACTTTTGTACGTGACCGTTTTTCGGCTTTTCCCATCGAGAACTGGGCGCATGACTTATGTAAAAAAAAGTTTGTTACGTTTATCCATGCTAAACTTGAACGGGGTAGCAGGAGCTCCTTTTTCGTTTTTTATAAAGAGTCGTACGATTTTTTTTCGCAATGTTATTTCATTTTTTGCTAAAAAAGACTATTTCTAGATAATGCAATGTAACTCAAGAACTAGAGGGTTTAAGAAGAAATGTCAAGGATGAAAAACATCGCGTACGCTTATACTGGACAGCCTGGCATTTTTTAAAAATTTTCCTGTGAGATTATTTCTCACAGGAAAATTCGTGACGCCCATAAATCCGATAGAATTGGAGTAAGACTGTATATACGAGCATTCTTTTATGAATAATAATAACGCCTATAAAATAATAATAAATCGACATTGAGCAAATTTGATTGTTTTCGCATATTAATATTGCACTAATAATTTGATAAGGGGTCGATGTATTTTTATTAATTGTGTAGCATTTATTCATCGTCTGATAACGCATATTTACCTTTACCGTTCTTCGGGCGATAATCAGGGAAAACATATTATTTTCGTCATCGAACGGGTTACCGATCAGGCCACAATGGAGGAATGTTGGAGGAGATATCGAATTCGGGCCGAAGGCAGGTTAGGTGGGGTCGAGGCGACGGTTTGAGATTGAAAGCAGGTTAAGGAGGCCTGTGTTCTGCACGTTTCACTGAAACTGGGGATCGAAAGAAGGTTCGGGAGGTCTAACCGACGCTACACCGGACCAAGGGGAGGTCTCTTCATGGCAATGAACTCGACAAATGGGGTTTCGTCGCTTCAACGGAGGCTGGCGGCTTATGTATTACAAAAGAATTGGGTCCTGCGAGGGTTCAGTGGAGGCTAAAAGTTTTGACTAGGGTCATCATGGTCCATCTCATCCCGTTGATAATCCGCCGTATCCTCATCATCCTCGTTATCCTTGGAATCGTACTCCGGATATCAAGTAGTTGACCCAGTAATCGTCACCTTAAGCAGATTGCTCGACTTTGCAAACTTATATAGCTCAACTTGGAAAGTGAGTGGAAGTTATTTAAAATCATTCTGAAACAGTTTTTTTATTACAAAGGAGTACGTCGTGCTGAAATTCTCGTGCCTGGTACAGTTTTCGAGAAAATATTTCGTAAAGGTTATTAGACGCCATCGTACGAGTCATCGTCATGCCGCCATGAAAAAGGATTTCATTTGGGCAAAGCGAAAAGTATTAGGCAGTGTAGTGGCATATTTTAGCTTTAGATTGGCATTTTTTATTTTCAAAAATATTCTCTCACCTTGCTCCTGTACGAAGTCTCCTGGAGGTCCCCGAAAAAAGTGTCCGGCGGTGAGCAAAGTATCTCCGGTTTGGATTATCCAAAATGAAAAAAGCAAAAAGATTCTTCTGGGGGATAGATGAATCCAGGTATTGATCGAAGGAATAGTCGAAATTTCTATTTTAGACAAAATGGTGGCTCCGGAAAGGAACAATTTCGATTTTCGACCAAATTTTTTTCGTTAAATCGTTGAAAAAAAAATAGAAATAATAATCGGAAATCTTATTTCTTTGATCAATACCTGAAGAATATATCTGACAAGGTTGTGTTAAAATTTCAGACCGATCGGTTGAGCCGTTTCTGAGCAATCGTGCTCACCGACTTTGAAAACACCGTTTTGAGAAAAACGCGTTTGAAGTTTCTCGGACGCTCGGAGACGCGCCCCGAGCGTCCTTACAAATATGTGTGTATTTCCGAGAATATTCGCTGGATCGATTTGAAATTTTCAGGGATTATACTCACATATTAGCACATTCCGAAAATGCAATAAAAAAATCGATTTTTTCAAATTTCTAACTGCGTATAACCTGTTAAGGCGGGATTTACAATTAGACAGAAAAAAATTACCAATATTGAGGGATTTTTTAAACTGAGAAATAATTATTCTACAATTATCAAACTTTAGGTATACTTTAATAGTATGTTTAACTATACAAAACAATTTTTTAAAATTAATTCATCATCAAAATGACGGAGCTATGGCAGACTGTTACAGCAAGGTCGCTGCGGGAGTTTCGAATCGGCGTGCAGTCTAGCTTCCCGTAGAATTTGATTTGCAAAAAATGTTAAACACTTTTTCAGTTAGAACATGTATAGTTTCTTTGTGACGGTAATTGAAATGAAGAAATTGAAAATTCAAGAAAATGTCACGCCTTCAACAAAAAATCAACATTTCACGCTAGTTTTTGGATAATCCTGCACGCCAATTTCGATAATGTAGTTTCGAGAACAACGCGTTTGAAGGTCACGGCCGCTCCAAATCCGAGCGGTGAGGCACAGCGTTGACGAGCTGTAACGTTTTGGAACTTTAGGAAAATGTTCTACATATATAGTTCTATTGTTTAAAGAGAAAAAAAAATTAATCGATTTTTTTATCGTTGTAAATGTATATCCCGCCTTAAGTGATCCTTGTAGGTCACAAACTTCTTATTAAGGCAGGATATACATTTAGAATAATCAAAAAATTTATTTCTTTTTTTTTCTTGAAGGCAGTCGTCGGGTTTAGAGCCCTAAAAAAGATGATGTTCGGCGATTTTTTTAATAGGAAGAGAAGCAACGCAACTCCATAATATTTGTATTTCCTTTGAAGTGTATTTTCACGAACATTCAAAAAGTACAAAAAAAGTTATCGTAAAATTGTCGGAAATGGGCGGCGTAATTAGGTGACCATTGAAGCGCCTCGCCGCTGGAGTCTCGAGTTGGCGGGAAAGATGAAGTGCATAATTCTTGTCTGAAACGTAAAAACCAAAATTCTTTGTAATAACCATATATTTTTATTTTCGATATACTAAAAAAACAGGAAAAACCGTGAAATCATATTAATTTTCGAGCTTAAACAAAAAAGTGACGAATCTTAGAAATATTTTTTTCTCCATTCGTGTAATAAAAATGGTGTAAAATAAATTTTTATCACTGTTTTTAGTTCATTTAGGATAGTTTCCTATACTTTACAGAATGAAGTTTGGTTTGGGTCGATAGGTCAAATCGTTTTTTTTTTGCGATCACGCCCACCGATTGACAAAAAAAAACACAAAACCGAAATTTTGAGGAAACGCGCTTTAAAGTTCTCGGCAGGTTCGCACACCTGCTTGACGCTTACCTGTTCTCGGATCTGTATCATCAAAAACTTTGAATTTACTTCTAACACTTTACGAAAATATTCTCCAATGGTTAAACCATCGATTAACGGGGAAAAACGATTTCATTGACCGTCTAACCAGACGACGATAGAACTAGATATCTCGGATAATTTCCCAAAGTTTCAAAGCCAAATACGAAAAATTTCAAACGTAACAGGCCGTCAACGCTGTGCCTCACCGCTCGGATTCGGAGCGGGCGTAAACTTCAAACTTTACTCAAGGATTACTCAAAAATTATTAAACCGATTGAGTTGAAACTTGGGAGAAATATTGATACTATTGGTACTTTTTACTTGGCAAGAATTGTATTTAAAAATCAGAAAAGAAATTACCTTTTTTTATCCAAATTGTACAGCAATTATGGGGGAACTGTAGATTTTTTTGTAAACGCGTGCCATTCTCTCAAAGTTGCATTGTCTTCATTTTAAACACTGTCAAATAGAAACTATACATGTTCTAACTAAATAAAATTTTGAATTTTTTTGCAAATTGAAGTCTACGGGTAGCTGGACTGCACGCCGATTCGCAACTCCCGCGGCAACCTTTCTGTAACACTCTGCCAAAGCTCCACTATTTCGGTTATTAACTAATTTCAAAAAATTGATTTGTATACTTAAATATACTATTAAAATATACCTAAAGTTCAACAAATGTAGAATAATTGTTTCTTCGTTCAAAGAATCTCTCAAAATCGCTTCATTTTTCCCCATCTAAATGTAAATATATTCTGCCTTAAAACATTTGACAAACAGTTTAAAACATCGATTTCTCTTACATACAACTTTATTGCTTTTTAAATAAACATAACTATGACTATTGCGTCACAATAATCATTTTTATTCATTCTCAATAATTGTACACAACTGTTTTATTAGAAAATAAGTTTTAATATTTTTTCGATCGAGTGGTGTTTACCTGCGTTCGAGACGTACCCGTTTATTTATATATATATATTTTTTGACTATAGCGAATATGCGGATGACGATTACTGGTCCGTTGATTCTTCAGACAATTCTAATTGCGAACCCAATATTTATTTTCTGATTTTCAATAAATTAACATTCGATTAATAAGGTTTTGTTTTTGGCAACCTTGGGCCATTTATCGACAGCCGTGGCGATTAATCGGCAAAAGTAAACGTTTAAAAATATATATTCTGTTCGTCATGAGTGGTTTGATTTCGCATTAAAAAATCAGGCTGATTAGCATACCACGCGAAAATCAGCTATTTTTCGACCCATAACACTGCGATGAACGCTTAAGACAAGAAATCCCTTTAGAATTAAAAAAAAACGATTTTTTTTACATATTTCGAAAGTATGATACCCAAAGAATATACTGACCAAAGGAAACTCGACATATTGAATATTTGCGAAGTTATCACATATAGTCTAGAGCGCGGGGACAGTATGCGGTCAAACTTGCGGTAGCGAGTAAACTTTCAACGCGATTATCTCGAAACTAATTTTTCAAAAACTGCTCGTGTTGTAGCTCAAAAAGTTATTGACCGATTTGGATGAAATCGTGGGAGGTTACTCTCAGTAACATTATCGGAAGGATATACCTAAAGTTTGAAAGGTAGCGTGTAAATAAATAATTTTTTTGGCGTCGAATATGTCGAAAAAATGGTCGAAATTTCGAACTTTGGAGTAAAAAGGCGCCCAAATTTGCAATTTTGCATTTTTTCAACATTTTTAGGGATATCCTTCCCCTAAATATGTCAGTAAACGAATGACACTTATTAAATCTTGTTTACGCCTTTAATAACGCCGCCATTTAATTGGCCATCCCAAAAAAAAAAAAATTTCTTCAACCTGACGTTTATAATAAACTCATGTCAAAATTTGAAAATGAACAGATTATTTAATCCTCTTTAAAAAAATTCACAAAAAATACCTAATTTCACGCTCCTAAAGGGATTTCTCGCCTCAAAGGAGTATACAGGTTACATTTACGCCCTCATGAACTGAAACCGGAACAAAGCGAAGGGCGAGAAAAAGAGAGAGAGAGAGAGAGAGAGAGAGAGAACAACAGTCAATATGCATACAACTTAATTCACGTTGCCCTCAACATTCGGCTCTCTCTCTCTCTCTCTCTCTCTCTCTCTCTCTCTCTAAATCTGATGGCACACCGCGCATCACGATTCACAATGAGGCAGACCTAGCAAACTTAGGTTGACTAGACCGTGTCCCACCTAGCAGCAACGACCTGGCAACTTCACTTGTACCTTGATCTCGCGGACATTCTTCTTTAAAAATCGCTCATTCCAATGCAAATTCTTTGTTGAGCCACTTCGATCTAATTAAAGTGCATCTTTCTAGCAATTTTTATCAAATCATCTCAATATCCGAGACATGGCTCACTTGTAATGTTTCCGATGCTTGACCTCTTTACCCGACTACACACTGCTGCGAAACGACCGGAAATGTAAACGCGGAGGTGGCGTAGCTATATATGTCCGTAACAGTCTAAAAGTGCGGGTTCTCGCTACTTCACCCAATATATTGCTAAACGCTCCTGAGTTCGTAATCATCGAAGTTACTAATCAAATGAATGAATCCTTGCTTTTCAGCTCTATTTACCGACGGCCAAAAGGTTTTCTATTTGAGGAATATCTAAACATAATCGCACGGTTTGCCTTTCACTATTCCAACATGATAATTTGTGGCGATCTAAACTGTAATTTATTGCGCACAAACTTCGAAGCAACGTATCTTCGTGAAATTGCTATGGCTCAAGCGTGGCACATTGTTGAATCTGAAGCCACATTCCACACTGCAACTTGTGATTCTTGGCTTGACGTTTTTATAATCGATCACCCATCTAAACTATTTTCATTCCACAAAACCTCATCGCCATTCATTGCCGGTCACGATTTAATCTGTCTCACTTACAAGTTCCAATCTCGGTCTCGTATAGATCGTGTTATTTCTAGGCGAGCCCTTAAAATGTTCAGTCAAGCACAATTTTGCAGCTCTCTTTCAACTGCCCTAAACGTCCACAACGCCGTATCTATAGATTTGTGCGATGCTGAGTCCGAGATTGACAGTTACTTAGAAAGTTTAAATCATACAATCACATCAGTTTTTGATCAACACGCTCCACAACATGAGTTCTGTGTGCATCGACCGCTAGCGCCCTGGATGACCCCTGAGCTCAAGGCGCGGATAAAAACGCGAAATTCACTCTTTAAACAAGCCAAGCGATCAAACAGCGTCTTAAATTATGCCATCTATCGACAATTTCGAAATGAGCTCGCCGTCGACATAAAATTAGCCAGAAATGAGTTTCATCGGCGGAGGTTGACGGGAATCTCGGATATGACTCGTTTATGGAAGGAGTTACGCACCCTGGGGCTCACTAAACCCGCTGCTGTCGCGCCCTTTAATTTCTATTCCCCTGACAATCTAAACCAGTTTTTCGCACAGGTAACGAATACACCAGATCACTGTCGACTTACTCACCTAGCGGCTATCCTTGACGAACGTAGACTCGAAGGCCCCACCTTCGAATTTGTGGCTGTTAATGTAGAAAAGGTCTCTGCGCTTATCCTGCAGATCGGATCATCGTCACTATCCGCAGACGTCGATGGCATTAGTCCCTTCATACTCCAAAACTCCCATTCGGTTCTTTCAAATTCTCTGACATCAATCTTCAATGCTTGCTTGAGGCTCGCTCATTTCCCTCAAGTCGGGAAGCGGGCTCTAATTCGTCCTCTACTTAAACTCAATCCACCCAAATCTCTATCTGACACACGACCCATCGCAAACCTACCTGAGCTCTCTAAAATCCTGGAACGCATTGTCCACCAGCAAATAGTTGCATTCATAAACAATCATGATATTCTAGACTCACGACAGTCCGGCTACAGACAATATTTCAGCACCCAAACAGCTCTCTTTCGAGTCTGTCACGATATTAATACTGCTGCCGATAATCGGAGTGTTACCATCCTGGTGCTATTCGATTTTAGTAAAGCCTTTGACACTGTTCCACACGCGAAATTACTAAGAAAATTAAAGCTGATCGGATTTTCAGACCACACTCTAAAATGGGTATTTGCGTATCTTTCTTCCAGATCACAGGCAGTCATTGACGATGAAGGTCATTGTTCAGGTTGGTGCGATACTCACGCGGGTGTCCCCCAGGGTTCGGTCCTAGGTCCTTTACTATTTTCATTATTCATTAACGATCTTGGATGCAATTTCCGCCACTCCCAACACATGGTCTTCGCCGATGACACTCAGATCTATCTTAGCTGCTCGCCCGCTGAAATAGCTGACGGAATACGCCGCATCTCAGCCGACGTGCAGAGAGTCGCATTTTCCCAATGCAAACGGGCTCAAACTGAATTTACAGAAATCGCTTGTCCTTGTACTTGGCTCAAGGGCTCATATCAATCAATTGAACCTGAACGAACTGGCTCCGATCACTGCGAATGGTACCACCCTGCCATATGTCAGTGAAGCGAGGAATCTTGGTGTCATTATGGCATCTGACCTTTCCTGGCATGGGCATGTGTCCGCCGTTTCCCGCAAAGTAAACTTTTCGCTATACAAATTGAAATACCATAAAAATGCACTACAACGTCAAGTTAGGATTTCGCTCATCACTACACTCATCTTTCCAATTCTCGATCACTGCAGCCTTGTTTATAACGACCTGTCAACTGAGCAAAATCACAAGTTGCAAAAGCTAATCAACTCGACCATTAGATTCATCTTCAACCTCCGAAAAGACGAGCATATCACACCATACCGACGGCAATTAGGTTGGTTGACTGTCAGGGCCAGAAGACTATACTTCATGGGCATTACGATATATAACATTTTGAATAAAAAAGCTCCGGAATATCTGATTCAGATGTTCCCGCCTGCTCTACCATCAGTTTACTCCGATCGTCGTTCCGCTGCGAATACTTTTCGCATACCATTACATCGCACTGCTATTCTCCGAAATTCTTTTCTCTTTGATCAAGATGTAGATAGCTACTAAGCCCATCGCTTTTAGTCGGTTCTGTCATAACCCTACATACTAGCTATACTACACTAGATACAAAATCACCATCGCTAATTTTTTGATTAATTTTTCAATTAATTCACCATCGCTGATTTTTTGATTAATTTTTCAATTAATTTTTCGATTAACTTTTATAATTTTCATTATTTTTATAAAAAGTATTTTATAAGGCTTCATCTCATGTTTAATTTCTTATTACTTATATTTTCACTCTGTATTTATGTTTGCGGTATGTTTATCTATATATTACCTAGTTCTACACTAACTTTACATTTTATATTATATTTTTTTTTATATATACCAATTTTGTAAACTGTACACGATATGTGCCATATTGCCTCAAGGTTCCGACCAAGGCATAGAAATAAATCAATCAATCAATCAATCAATCTCTATCTTGGCCCTTTCCTTTGTTGCAGTTTCCATTTTCCCGGATACATAACCGCGACAATGAGGGCCACGGGTTACGTCTACCTGGCCAGTACTAATTTCCCTGATGTTGGCATCAATGTGCGAATCCCGTGCGAATCCCGTGCAAATCCCGCTGAATATGAAGGGCTTCAGTTTATTAGGTACCTATTCAGGCACCCGCCATGCGCACGACTAGACAGAAGGACTTTAAGCGGAGATCGCTCTATAAACCGCAAAGGGTTCTATGTACTCTTTGTTCGCGCGATCCTCTGCTGGCCACGGAGACATTTATTTACGCAATAAAAGTGGTCGCTTTTATTGTGTGATTTTAATGCATTGAAATTATCGATAATCTCCAGTCAGTTCTACCCTTCATGTATTGCGATCCTATCCCTTTTAATCTCTTTTTCATTTTCCCTATTTACCTTGTATAGGAAGATTGGGGAAAGAAAAGAAATTTCCCGGTGGTGGCAAATATAGGAATATCCGTCATGTATTTCGGAGCCAAAACATTATCTGGAAGAATGCGATTAGACTCGGGCGTTTGCTGCTGTTTGTGATGTGAATGACGTTGCCAAAAACGTCTTCAGAATGCTTCCTATCGTCGAATGAGGCATTCATTGCTTCTTTTCAATTCCCACTTTTTTAGGGCCAATCGGAGTACCGCCGTCACTTTTACTTCGTGGTCTCCCCTATAATAAAAAGACATATGGAAACACCGCATCGTTCCACGTATCCAATGACGTGACTTTGCGCGGCATATTTAAAACAATACAGCAACACAAATTTTTATTCGGAAGTAATTTTTAATCGAACGAAGTTTTCAATTAGTTATAAATGAACAAACACTTTTATTTGTTAATGAAGACAACATAAACAATATAAAATATTAATATTTATAATGCAAATAATTTTAATGACAACATTTTTAACTTTAGGAACACGATAATTATTTTTTTCTCGAAATATTGAACAAAACTGTTCTGTGGTGTTGGCATATGTCTTCTCATTATAGGGGATAAATATTTTTTTGCGGAAAATTATTCTGTCTAAATTTCAATGCAGAACCTGCAGTGTTAAAAGTTGCAATTTAAAAACCCATTATCTCCCAATCTAAATAGTCGACTGTTCTGAAATTTCATTCAAACATGCATAATGAAATGAACAATGTCTGGTTAAAATGTGAACAAAATCTATAGAAAACTAGATTGCGTGCTCGTACTATCTTAAAAGCGTGTTTATCGAATTTTCACTTTATTTTATCAAATTTCTAAGTGCGGCGTACGGCACAACGGAGAACATTTCTAGCACAAACTAGCACAATGAGTATTTTTTTTTAAATTAAAAGCATGGAGGTGCTGCGATTTTTTTTTCAAACGCGTTTTTTTACGAAACTAATTGCGGTATGGAATTGCGGTTGGTGGCACAAGCTACCACAACCCTAGCACAATCGAGCACTACCACTTTTTTCCATTCCGACAAAATGGCGGTGTTGGGCCTTGAGAACGTTTTTTTTTCGAATTTTGGCTCCATTTTTTTTTATTTCTAAGATCAGTTTGCGGCACTACGTAGCACATTCCTAGCACAAACTAGCACAATGATTATTTCTTTGGTTTTTCAAAATGGCGGTGTTAACTGCACACGCATAACCCGCAGTCCTCATCGTAGATGTAATGTATCCGTGAATATCGAAATCGGAACAAAGCGAAGAGAGAGGGACAGAGAGAAAGAGAGAGAGAGAGAGAGAGAGAGAGAGAGAAAAAAATGTGTAACAATAAACCAAAATCAATATGCATACAAGTTTATTCACGTTACTCTAAACATCCGTCTCTGTCTCTCTCTCTATCTCTCTCGCCCTTCGCTTTGTTCCAATTTCGATTTTCCCGGATACATTACAACTGCAATGAGGGCTGCGGGTTACGTCTGCCTGTCCAGAACTCATACCCCCGATGTTGGCATAAATGTGACCGGTATACTGCTGTAATGGTGCGGATCCCGGAGAATGTCCTCAACCCTTACTTTAGGTGCCTGCTCAGGCACCCGCCATGGGCATGGCGAGACAGAAGGACTTTACGCGGAGATCGCTCTATAAACCGAAAGTGGTTCTATGTACTCTTTGTTCGCGCGATCCTCTGCTAGCCACGGAGACACTTGATCACACAATAAAAGTGGTAGCTTTTATTGTGTGACTTTAATGCATTGAAACTATTGACAATCTCCGGTCAGTTCTACCCTTCATGTATTACGATCTTATGCCTCGTAATCTTTTTGGCATTTTTCCTATTCACCTTGTATAGCAATATGGGGGGAAGAAAAGAAATTGCCCTGTGGTGGCAAATATAGGGATGTCCGTCCCGTAGTTCGAGGCCAAACAATTATCCGGAAAAACGCGATCAGATTTAGGGGCTTTGCATCAGTTTATGATTTCAATAACGTTGCCAAAAACTTTTTCCGAATTATTTCTATCGACGAATGAGGCCTTTATTGCTTCTTTTCAATTCCTACTTTTTTACGGTCACTCGGAGTTTGAAATTTGCACTAAAAATGGAACACATAAGAACGAACGGGTGTTTCGAAAGACTACAATTTTTATCCGCAACACTTGCTATATATTCAGCGTTTTTAATATGGAAAATTCAGTAAAATGTATCTAGAAACTTGTATATTTATAAACTTTTCTGAAGGTGTTTTTGAATGTACCTCTTCAATGTTACATTAATTTCAGTACATTTACAATATTTAACGATATCCTATGAATTATCAGAATGGATTTTGCAATGAAACCAACGTGACATCTATTCACTGTCGTGGAACCAATTTTTTAGGTACTTAAGATATTTATCTTCGTAGTTTTCGCTATATGCGGGGCATTCTACGCCAAATCGTTCACTTTCAGACCCGACCCTGTTTGATTTGACTAAAATTAAAATATGTTATTCTTTCCTTCTAAAAAAGCTTGTGTGATTTTTTTCAAAAATTTTTCATACCCGGAAATATGTAGTGAATTTTTGGAAAAATCGACCTTTTTCCAAATCCTTATAACTCTATGAAAAATTGACGGATAAAGACCTTTTTTTATTTTTTTGTTGCGAAATTTACTTTACGAAATAAATATTTAAAACATATTCAGTCGTCTTCGAGATAATATTTTAGTTTTTTGGAAAGAATATGAATATTTCAAAGTTTGACATTTTTCATTGTGTGGTTGTAAAAAAAATATGACAATTTAAGCGTTTTTTGCCGCAAGACTCATAGTGGTAAGATTTTTCTTTCTATCTTCTTTTCGAAATTGAAAAGGTTTTATTCATAATTTTTTCAAAGTTTTGCTGTTTCCCATGATGCAATCATGTCAATCAATAAATTCTATGGTTTAAAAAAATGCAGTGTACCATTTCATTTAGATGACTGTTCTGCTCAGAAAGTTCACAAGTAGTATTTGAATTTGCCGCTGAAATGATTAAAAATAATTCAAAATTATTCAAAAACTTTTTTACTATGGCAATATTATATACAAAGTATCGATTATCATAGAATTCACGATTAAACATAATTTCATCATAGGACAAAGCCAAACGTTAAAAAAATCAAGATTTTTTTTTTCATATCAGAAAGGAAAATAGAAAGAAAAGCCTTACTACGATGGGCTTTGCTGCGCAAATCCGTAAATTTATCATATTTTTTTACGAAAAAAATCAAATTTAAAAAAGTTGAACTTACAAAAATTCATGTATTTTTCAAATAACCGAAAAATTATATCGAAAATGACCAAATATTTTTTAATATTTTTTTCTATATAGTAAATATCAAACCAAAACAATTGAAAAAAAAAAGATCTTGTTTTGTCAATTTTTCAAAAAGTTATGAGCATTACATAAAAAACGATTATGTAAGAAACAGTTAAGTAAATGATTATGTAAAAAACATCACATAAGTGTTTTTAGAAGGAAAGAATAACATAATTTAATTTTCGCCATAGCAAACGGAGTCGGGTCTGAAAGTGAACGATTTGGCGTGAATGCCCAAATATATCGAGAACTACGAAGATAAATAATTTGCAAATCTGAAAAATTGATTCGACTACAGTAAATATGAGTCACGTAGATATTCAATATTGGTTCTGCGAAATTCATTGCAAAACTCATTCTGATAATTTCTAGGATATCAATGAACATTCCAACTGTACTAAAATTAACATAACATTGGAGAGATGCATTTAAATATAAAAAAACATTTGGAAAAGTTTATAAATGTACAAGAAGTTTCCAAAAACCTTTTACCTAATTTTCCAAATTAAAAACGCTAAATATAAAGCAAGTGTTTTCTCTAAAAAATTGTAGGCTTTCGAAACACTCGTTGGGGGGCTTGCTCACATTGAGGGCCTGCGCCCATATCGGGCTCATGCAGGCCGGAGACATTTTTTTCTTATGTGTCTCCCTATTTTTAGCGAAAATTTTGACTCCATGCCGAAGAATAGAAATATTCAGTATGGACTCCGATAACGAGTGACCGACCAATATAGTTATCGCCAGACCACAAAGTAAAAGTGACCGCGATACTCCGATTGGCCCTAAAGAAGTGGGAATTGAAAAGAAGCAATAAAAGCCTCACTCGTCGATACAAAGCATACTGAAAACGTTTTTGGCAACGTTATTCACCTCACAAACTCAAGGAAACCCCCAAGTCTACCCGCATTCTTCCGGACAACGTTTTAGCTCCGAAATACATGACGGGAATTCCTATATTTGCCACCACCGGGAAATTTCTTTTCTGTCCCCAATATTTCTATACAAGGTGGATAGGGAAAATGAAAACGAGATGAAAAGGGATAGGATCGCAATACATGAAGCGTAGAGCTGACTGGAGATTATCAATAATTTGAATGCATTAAAATCACACAATGAAAGCGACCAGTTTTATTGCGCAAATAAGTGTCTCCGTGGCCAGCAGAGGATCGCGCAAACAAAGAGTACATAGAACCTTTAAGGGTTTATAGAGCGATCGCCGTTTTAAGTCGTTCTGTCTAACTACTAAAGTAAAGGTTGAAGCCCTTCAGCAAGATTCGCTTCGCTAAAGAAGACGTGAATAAACTTGCATGCATATTTATTTATTTATTTATCTCTTCCTCTCTCTCTCTCTCTCTCTCTCTCTCTCTCTCTCTCTCTCTCACTCTCTCACTCTCTCACTCTCTCTCTCTCTCTCTCTCTCTCTCTCTCTCTCTCTCTCTCTCTCTCTCTCTCTCTCTCTCTCTCTCTCTCTCTCTCTCTCTCTCTCTCTCTCTCTATCTCTATCTCTATCTCTATTTCTATCTCTATCTCTATCTCTATCTCTATCTCTATCTCCATCTCTATCTCTATCTCTATCTCTATCTCGATCTCGATCTCTATCTCTATCTCTATCTCTATCTCTATCTCTATCTCTTTCTCTATCTCTATCTCTATCTCCATCTCCATCTCCATCTCCATCTCCATCTCCATCTCCATCTCCATCTCCATCTCCATCTCCATCTCCATCTCCATCTCCATCTCCATCTCCATCTCCATCTCCATCTCCATCTCCATCTCCATCTCCATCTCCATCTCCATCTCCATCTCCATCTCCATCTCCATCTCCATCTCCATCTCCATCTCCATCTCCATCTCCATCTCTATCTCTATCTCTATCTCTATCTCTATCTCCATCTCCATCTCCATCTCCATCTCTATCTCTATCTCTATCTCTATCTCTATCCCTCACTCCAACTCTATCTCTATCTCCCTCGCCCTTCGCTTTGTTCCAATTTCAATTTTCACGGATACATTACAGCTACAATGAGGGTTGCGGGTTACGTCTGCCTGTCAAGTACTAATACCCCTGATGTTGGCATAAACGTGACCTGTATACTGCTGTAATGGTGCAAATCCCGCAGAAGGTCTTCAACCTTTACTTTAGGTACCTGCTCAGACACCCGCCATGGGCATGGCTAAACAGACGGACTTTACGCGGAGATCGCTCTATAAACCGAAAGTGGTTCTATGTACTCTTTGTTCGCCTGATCCTCTGCTAGCCACGGAGACACTTGTTCACACAATAAAAGTGGTAGCTTTTATTGTGTGACTTTAATGCATTTAAACTATTGACAATCTCCGGTCAGTTTTACCCTTCATGTATTACGATCCTATCCGTCGTAATCTTTAAGGCATTTTCCCTATTCACCTTGTATAGCAATATGGGGGGAAGAACAGAAATTGCCCGGTGGTGGCAAATATAGGGATTTCCATCACCTATTTCGGGGCCAAACAATTATCCGGAAGATCGCGATCAGATTTAGGGGCTTTCCATCAGCTTGTGATTTCAATAACGTTGGGAAAAACGTTTTCAGAATTATTTCTATCGACGAATGAGGGCTTTATTGCTACAATTCCTACTTTTTTACGGTCAATCGGAGTATCTCGGTCACTTCCACTTTGTGGTCTGGTGGTCTGGTGGAATATTTCTATTATTTGGCATGGAGTAAAAATTCGTACTAAAAATGGGACACATGTAAGCACGAACGGGTGTTTCGAAACCCTAAAATTTTCATCGGCAACACTTGCTTTATACTCAGCGTTTTTTGTTTTGAAAATGAGGTAAAATGTATTTAGAAACGTCTTGTATATCTAGAAACTTTTCCGAAGGTTTTTGTGAATGTACCTCTTCAATGTTACATTAATTTTGGTACATTTAGAATATTTATCGATATCCTATAAATTATCAGAATGTATTTTGCAATGAAATCTACGTGACATCTCTTCACTGACGTCAAACCAATTTTTTAAATATGCAAGTTACTTATCTTCGTAGTTTTCGCTATATGTGGGGCATTCCACGCCGACCCGACCCTGTTTGATTTGGTTAAAGTTAAAATATGTTATTCTTTCCTTCTAAAAAAGCTTGGGTGATTTTTCAAATATTTTTTCATAACCGGAAATATGTAGTGAATTTTCGAAAAAATCGACCTTCTTTCCAAATGCGTATAACTTTATGAAAAATTGACGAATAAAGATCTTTTTTTTCAATTTTTGTTGCGAAATTTACTTTATGAATAAGATATTTAAAACATAGACAGTCGTCTTCAAGATAATATTGTAGTTTTTTTCCAATGAATATGAATATCCTTTCTTTTTATCTTTTTAGTAAACAAAATATTACCATTTAAGTGTTTTTGCCGCAAAATCCATAGTGGTAAGATTTTTCTTTCTATCTTCGTTTCTAAAATGAAAAGGTTTTATTTATAATTTTTTCAAAGTTTTGCTGTTTCCCATGATGCAATCATGTTAATGAATAAATTCTATGGTTTAAAAAAATATAGTGTACTATTTCATTTAGATGAATGTTTTGCTCAGAAAGTTCACAAGTAGTATTTGAATTTGCCCCTGAAATGATTAAAAATCATTGAAAATTATTCAAAGACTTTTTTAATTTGGCAATTCTATATACAAAATATCGAATATCATAGAATTAACCATTAAACATAATTTTATCATAGGACAAAGCCAAACGTTAAAAAAATGAAGAATTGTATTTTTATATTAGAAAAAAAAATAGAAAGGAAAGTCATACTACGATGGACTTTGCCGCAAGAACCGTAAATATATCAATTTTTTTGCGAAAAAAAAAAAATAATCAAAAATGTCGATGATCATGTTTGGTCAATTATTCAAAAAGTTATGAGCATTACAAAAAAACGATTATGTACAAAGATTTAAAGTAAATGAATATGTAAAAAAATCACATAAGCGTTTTTAGAAGGAAAGAATAACATAATTTAGATTCAGCCGAATCAAACGAAGTCGAGTCTGAAAGTGAACGATTTGGCGTGGATGCCCCACATATAGCGAGAACTACGAAGATAAATAATTTGCAAATCTGTAAAATTGATTCGACGACAGTAAATATAAGTCACGTAGATATTCAAAATTATTTCGGCAAAATTCATTGCAAAATTCATTTTGATAATTTATAAGATATCAATAAACATTCCAACTGTACTAAAATTAACATAACATTGGAGAGATACATTGAAAAAAAAACATTCGGAACAGTTTATAAATATAGAAGAAGTTTCTAAATACATGTTACCTAATGTTCCAAATTAAAAACGCTAAATATAAAGGAAGTGTTTCCGACAAAAAATTGTAGGCTTTCGAAATACTCGTTCAGGGGCTTGCTCACATTGAGGGCCTGCTCTCATATCAGGCTCATGCAGGCCGGGAACATTTTTTTTCTTATATGTCTTCCCATTTTAGCGCGAATTTTGACTCCATGCCGAAGAATATAAATATTCAGTATGGACTCCGATAACGAGTGACCGACCAATATAGTTATCGCCAGACCACAATGTAAAAGTGACCGCGATACTCCGATTGGCCCTAAAGAAGTGGGAATTGAAAAGAAGCAATAAAAGCCTCACTCGTCGATACAAAGCATACTGAAAACGTTTTTGGCAACGTTATTCACCTCACAAACTCAAGGAAACCCCCAAGTCTAACCGCATTCTTCCGGATAACGTTTTGGCTCCGAAATACATGACGGGAATTCCTACATTTGCCACCACCGGGAAATTTCTTTTCTTTCCCCAATATTTCTATACAAGGTGAATAGGGAAAATGAAAACGAGATGAAAGGGGATAGAATCGCAATACATGAAGCGTAGATCTGACTGGAGACTATCAATAGTTTGAATGCATTAAAATCACACAATAAAGGCGACCAGTTTTATTGCGTAAACAAGTGTCTCTGTGGCCAGCAGAGGATCGCGTGGACAACGAGTACATAGAACCTCTTTCGGGTTATACAGCGATCTCCGCTTAAAGTCCTTTTCTCTAGCCATGCGCATGGTGGGTGCCTGAGCAGGTACCTAAACTAAAGGTTTAAGCTCTTCAGCAGGATTCGCTCGGTTAAAGGAGAAGTAAATAAACTTGTATGCATATTCATTTCTCTCTCTCACTCTCTCTCTCTCTCTCTCTCTCTCGCTCTCTCTCTCTCTCTCTCTCTCTCTCTCTCTCTCTCTCTCTCTCTCTCTCTCTCTCTCTCTCTCTCTCTCTCTCTCTCTCTCTCTCTCTTCCTCTCTTACGTGGTTTTTTGAATAGCAAATCAAAAGTCACGACTTCCAAATTAATTACTCTTGAAATGAAAGAAAAAATGCATCGGACCTAGATGCACGCTTGAATTTCTGCATGCAAATTTGCTTTCTTTCTTTCATTGCCCAACGGTGTATCCAAAATTACATTAATTGGTTTATAGTTTACGTAATATATTCGTTACATATATGTACATATATCGATTTATATATGGGGTATTGCACGCCAGATCGACCCTTTTTCAACCAGACCCCTTTTGATTTGGCTGAAATATAAATATGTTATTGTTTTTTCGAAAAACGCTTATGTGGTTTTTTTCATTTTTTTTCAACATATTTGGCAATATGTAGTGAATTTCGGAAAAATCGACGTTTTATAAAAATACCCATAACTTTTTGAAAAACCGACCGAACAAGATCGTTTTTTTTCTTCAATTTTTTTGTTTTGTAATGTCATATAAAGAAAAAAAAATGTCAAACTTATTTAGTCATTTTCGATACGATTTTTTAGTTTCCTTAAAAAACACGAATATTTCAAAGTTCAACATTTTTATCATTGATTTTTCTTTCGTAAAAAAATATGATAAATGTAGCATTGTTAGCCGCAAGATCCATCATGGTAAGACTTTTCTTTCTATTTTTTTTTAATATTAAAACAATCTTCTTGATTTTTTGAAAAATTGACTATTTCTTATGACGAAATAATTTTCAATGGTTAATTCTATGATAATCAGTACTTTGTATATTATATTGACGTATTAAAAAAGTTTTTGAATATTTAAAAATCATTTCAGCGGCAAATTCACATACTACTTGTAAAACTGCTGAGCAAAACGTTAATCTCAATTAAATAGTACACTGCATTAAAATTAAAATTCTGTTTTTTTTTATATTCCTTTCCCAGTTTTTCTCCAAATCATCTATGTATAAATACTTGTCTTGCCTCTTGCCGTGTTCTAAAACTCTCAGTGATTTTCCCGTGTGCTTGCACCTCTGCACTTGTTTCCTTGTATATTTTCCTTATTGTATACAACATTCTTCCTTCTATTCCCTTCTCTTTTAATTTTGTAATCATGCTCTCCCTCCATACTCTATCAAAGGCTGCTTTAACGCGTTACCCCCACTTGTAGCGCAAAAAAAGGCCTTTTTCATGAATTTTTTTTAAAGAAAACTACGAAACTTTTTTAATCGATCAATATACCATCTTAAAGAATACATCTTGAAGAACTTTCAGTAATTTTTTTATTGAAAAATATTACATTGTTTGGTGGCAAATGGCCGTTAATGAAATAATGTTTTTATATACACGGTTTGCGGTGACCAACATTGCGGCGAAGTGGATCATCTGAAAAAAAATGCGGATGGATTTAGTCAAATATAAGTATAAACTAGTCTTTAATCGAAGGATTTTAAAAAATATTCATTTTTCACAAAATGGCGGACAGTCAATGTTAATGGTTTTTTGGCCATAAAACGGCCATTTTTTTCGTAAAAAAATCGAACGATTAAAGACTACATTTTTATGTATTAAATAAGCCTGCAAAATTTCAAGAAGATCGGTTCATTAGTGTTCGAGTAATCTTGGTCACCGACTTCAGAAATGCCATTTTGAGAAAAACGCGTTTAAAGTTTCTCTTTGAACGCTCTTTCAACGCGGATTCTTCTCTTTCAACGCTCATATCTCAGTCAATTTTGTTCGGATTGACTTGTAATTTTCAGGACATATTCTCAGATATTTATACTTCAAACAAATGCAATAAAAAAATCGATTTTTTCAAAATCGCAAGTGGGGGGAACCCTTAAGGTTGTTATGAGTTTTAGCCGTCGGGGGTGAAGTACGAACGCAGCGCCCTATGCTTATGCACGGAGCCGATTGACTGTTACCAACTGTTGGCTTTCAAATAATCGTCATATTAAACGTACATTTTCGAACTATTTTTCAACATCTATTGGTAAAAATATGCATTTTTGAATATTTGGTGATTACATTAAGTGTTTCCATTACTTTGTATAATTATTTTTTAGAACTTTTTCTCGCTCAATTAAAGCGAAACGAATTGGCAACGTCGTAAATCGTGGTATATCATAATGCCCAGGTTGGCAGAAGTGTCGCGGAGTTAGAGACATATGCGCCCCGTTCGTAACCTCAAAGCAGCCCAAGGAGCTGTAAAAAATGAATATCGGTCCGAGCATAAAGAAACCCGCTGGAATGAAAAAGTGTGTACTAAAGCTGTCTATCAGGAAGACTAGAGGTAAGGAGTACGAACGCCTGTGGCGAGCCCGATCAAAAAGCGTCCGTGAAACTGTGGATTTTAGTAGTTAGTGTTGTCGTGCGTCGCTAGTGTATGACCGCACCGAAGTGAACTAAGCGACAAGAACACAACCGACGCCATGTGTTATCGATGATTCCCGCTCGTCGTTCATTTTAGGATAAAGAATGTTCGGGCTAACCAATTTTGCAAATTGTGATAGATGTAAAAAAAAATAATTGTGTCTCGGTATAAGATATATTCAGTGATCTGCGGTGAAAAGAATCAATCGTATGTAAGAAATATAGTACTTACATTCATAAAAAGGATGGTTTTGTTTTATCGTACCATTATCGTACTGAGTAAAATAAAAATCATTACAAACGCGAGATACGGATCAAGTGTCCCGTCGATGAGACAAAACGTGCAATATATGGATTTTTTCATATATTGCACGTTTTTTCTCATGTCTCGAAAATAAACAAAATGTTTATTTTCGGGGCGTGAAAATGGGGTGCGTGAAGGAAAGCCACGCACGCCTCGTGTTTTATTAACAGCGTACACGTTATAAAATACAGACATGCGTGCATAAAATATCCATTATCATACCGAGTGAAATAAAAATTATCACAAACACGAGATACGGAGCAACTGTCCCGTCGATGAGACAAAACGTGCAATATATGAAAAAATCCCACAAATAATGAGACGAACACAAAACAAAAAAAAAATTTTGTACTATCATACTGTTATTATATCATTACTTACTTGTACTATTTTTTATCCAGTAAAGTAAGCGAGACGATAGGGTGGCACAATTTTGAGCTCTATTTTTTTCCCCTTTTCCTCAGCATCGAATTGTTTTCGTTATAGGAAAAAAAATTGTCGTGGAAGCTGCAAGTGGTCACCAAATATTTAGAGGCCGCTCAAGCCTTCCAAAAATTCAAGTTCTCATTAAATAGATGATTTTTCTTTATCCATTACTCACCCATGAATTTTACGCTTTATAATTTTTTAATTAACCTCGTGAAAGCTTTAGCCGGCCAATGAATATTTAGCAGTCGCTCGAGAGCTTCGAAATTTCCAATTTTCGCTATTTTTTTACTCTTCTCACTCATGAATTTGACGATTTTTAAAATTTCCAGAACAATTAACAGCGGGCTGGTGATTTTTGCCACGGCGACTGTTTCGTCACTACCGCCACGTCTATCGGCCCTTATGGCGGTGCGCCCGCGTGCTCAAATACGTGTCACCGCTATAAGGGTCAATAACACGTGGCGACAGTGACGAAAAAGTCACGGGTGATTTTTGACTAGTGCGTGCCCACTCCGATCATTTCGTCTTTGGAAACAGATTTTTCAAATTTACCTCACACTGCTAATCCAAGAATTATAATCTTTGTTCTCATAAAATAATTATTTAAAGCTCTTGTCCACAAACATAATTATAGGTCGTATTATTCGTGAAACTGAAATGGCAGCTATTTCCCGCCCATCATAATGCGTCCCACAGTTGGTCTCGTCAGTCAAACTGCGGACCAATCGTAGCTGTTCTCTGTGACGAGCGACGCCATAATACAATAATACATAAAAATGAATAATAACACATATAGTGCAATTGGTGTTTGTTCCAAATTATAATAATAAATCACTCAGAAAAAGTAACACTTCGCTGTTTATTTTGTTTTTATATTACAAGGAATGGCATGCAAGATTTATTTTTTCGCGGAAATTTTGAATTTCGAAAGCCTTAAGCGATCGGTAAATATTCATCTGCTTTCGCAAGGTTAATTGAAAAATTATAGAGCGTAACATTTAGCAGTAAGAGAGGACGAAGAAAGAAATCGATTTTTAAATGAAAATTTTAATTCTTGGGAGCCTTGAGCGACCTCTAAATATTTGTTGACCACTCGTAGCTTCCACGCCATTTTTTCCTTGCAAGAAGACAATTGGATGGTGAGAAAACAAAAAAAAATGACTAAATAAAAGCTTGAAGCGCTCAACTTTCTAAATGTTTAATAAATTTTATCAATTCAGTTTCATTAACGTATTTAATTTTGCATAATACTAATTAGAGAAATTATTATCACACGTTTATACTCAGTTTCAGGATTTTTATTTAAGAAATCTAAAGTTTTTTTACAGTAAACTAAATACAGTTGATATGTTAACGGATTTATGTAAATTAAGGTTTATTTATAGTCACATATAGGTGACTTGGTAAAAAAAATTATGATCTACGTTGTATTCTTTAATTGATTGTACTAGAGCTCTGGAATGTTTGCAAAGAGGGATGAATGGTATATTGTGAAGTTATTTTTATCAAAGGTGTTAACTCTTATGTGTGCGACTGGGTATCCGGGTAACCACCTCGTCACATCTTTGCTCGTAATTAAAAAAAAAAATTCGCCCTACGCCTCCGGATCTAGGAAGTTTTAATCTTTACAAACAGATTGACATTGCTATATTTCGAGAAAAAAAATTGTTTGCTTTAGAAAAATGACCTCGAAGTACGGGTAGTCCCAGGGTGCAACCAGGGTACCCGGGTACTCACTAAAGAAAAATTTGATATATTCACCTGTAAATCAAAGTTAATGTTAATAAATGTTTTATTGGGGGCATAGAGATTCATAAATAAACGAATACAATCATGTAAGGTATGAATACAATAAAAAATTATTTATTTCTCGCAATCTAAACATGTAATATGAGTCTCCCAGTGCTCATCGCACACAGGTTTCTCGCAATTTTTGCAACTTTTGCGAGTTTTCTTGCGCCTTTTAATTGTTAACTTGTAACAAATGTGGCATGAACCGGTAATAACTTTTCGCCCAGAACTATCGCGAGCCTCAGTTCCTCTAATCGCAGCAGTGGAAGCAGATACTGAGGATCCTATCATGCTTTCAATAGCAAGTCTCGCTCGGTGATGTCGCATGATTTGAATGTTCGAAAAGCGATCGATCCTCAATCACTGGTTTCGCAAGTTCTTCGCTCAATTGGCGCACAAAACTACGATGCTCATTCGTTTTTTTCTTGAGCATATTATTATTTTTATAAAAAATAATGTTTGCTGCAGGAGCAGCGACATCAATTATGTTTAAAAAAATGCAAGAGGCCATCTCTGAGTGCGCCTATGCGTCGTGTATCGCGTCACCATTTGGTCCATCGTGTCGACGCCAATCGTATATTTATTGTAATATTCGATCATATGCGGTTTTTTCTTTGCATCGTTGTTGACAGCAGTGTCGCAATGTACTGTAGAAAGTAAGATTACAGCTTTGTTTTTTTTTTTTGGACGTAAGATCAAAGTGCGATTTCGCGTTCGTGAAAACCGAAGAGGAAGACAATTCTGCTCTAGATTCATTGGCAGCCATTTCTTTGGGAATGTATGGTTTGTTTTTCCTCAAAGTACTGGTAATTGTCAATTTCCAAGATAATAAGTGTTTAGCGAGAGGTAGAGAAGTGAAGAAATTATCCATCGTGATATTTCAGCCGCTTCCTTTGAATGGAGCTGCAAGTTCTTTTACAACTCTCTCTCTCCTTGATTTTTATCACGAACGTTGCCAATTTTACCCGTATATATTATTCCCGATAAGGGATATAAATTTTCCGCATCGCAAATCCACCATACTTTGATACCGAATTTAGCCGGCTTATAGGGAATATACCGTGTGAACTTGGTGTGTCCACGATAAGGTTGAAGCTGCTCATCAATCGTTAAATTTTCCGTCGGTTTATACATCTTACTCAAATTCGAATTCAACATTACCCATATATCGCGTATAGGTGCAGCTTTATCCTTTCGTGTGCGTTCCTCACGCGTTTGGGAATTGTCGAAACGAATGAATCGTAATAACGCACGAAATCTGTTGTAACTCATCGCCGCACGGTAGAGAGGATATAAAGTTGTTTTCCACATTTCACTGACATGATCCGTATTCGAGTTGTTGGCCCCAGAACAAATCAAAATCCCAATAAATGCGTACATTTCTTGAAGTGTTACCGGTCGCCATGATCGAGTCGAATTGGGATTCTCTGCGTTGAATCTTCTATAAACCTCCTCAGCTTTTTGATTCGTGTAGCGAATAATGATATCGATCATCTCTACCGTCATAATTTTTTTGAATCTGTGCACTACCGACAATGTTTCAGTGCATCTGTGTGGACCACTCCTTTGTCGCAATACGTTATGGGAAGCAGTTTGACGAATTTCAGGCGGATTCTTCTTCCAAACAGTTTTGTCCTTCGCAATATATTTGTCACTATTTCCGATACCTGCTTGTTCCAGTCTCACAGATGTACCTAGAACTGCATCCCCGGTCTCGCTTTCACTTTCTTCGGCGTCACTGCTGCTCCCTTGCTCTTCTGTGAACGCTTCGTTTTCGGTTACAACATCCAGTTCAGTTTCGTCTTCTAACGCTTGACTTGGTAGCCAGTCTTCGTCGTCGCTGTCGTATCCGACTTCGGAGTCTTTATCTTTGTTTCGCGCCACTTTATGATCCATTGTAATAAAATTTATAATGAAATTCTACCTAAATATGGCTTAATCACTTTATTGTATGTTTATTGAATTAAGTAAATCGATTTGTAATGATTTTGTTCACATTTCAACTGAAAAAGTAATTAAAACTGGAGGTGATAACTATTACTGAAAGTAATAAAAATTGGGTTACACACATAAGGGTTAATAACATCGTTATATAGGTCCATTAGAGGTATTGTATGATGGTCATTTTTTTTGTTTTTTTGATAAATTATGCATTGTCACCTCTTAGATTCATGTTTGCAGAATTTCAGAGCTCTAAGTAGTCGGGAAGTGGGTGAAATATCGATTTTCCATTTTGCAAGTCATAGAAAGTCTCTAAGCTCTAAGTAGTCGGGAAGTGGGTCAAATATTCATTTTTCGTTTTTCATCTCTCAGAAAGATGTTTAAAAAAATCTGTTTTCAAGTTGAATCATGCATTGTCACTTCTTATATGCATGTTTGCAAAATTTCAGAGCTCTAAGTAGTCGGGAAGTGGGTGAAATATCGATTTTTAGTTTTGAATCTCACAGAAAGTCGTTTTTTTTTTAATTTTTAAGATTGAATCATGCATTGTCACCTTTTAGATGCATGTTTTCAAAAGTTCAGAGCTCTAAGTAGTCCGTGAGTGGGTGAAATAACGATTTTCCATTTTCATAGAAAGTCAAGTTAAATAAAAGCTTGTAATATTGTTTGAATTGTTGCTGTCAGTGCCCGAACGCGAGACAAACTTGGAGTGCAGCGATCGTTCGAGAACTGACGATAAAATCAACACTCTCCATCAAGTTCTCGACAAGGTTTCGGACATGAAAAATTTGCAATACGTGAGATGCCAATCACACAACGAAGAGTTCACGAAGAGAGTGATAAACTATTATCTCGTCATGAGAGGACATTTTCTAGCGTGATCGGTCAACGAAAATAATGACGCAAGGAAATTTAAAACGAAATACAATAGAAAAAAATCAAAACTGTAAGATCGATTTATCTGTAGAGCGTATCACAATGTGTGAATATAATGTGTGATAATTTGTGAAAATTTGTCTGGATGCAAAATTCTTATGAATTTTCTTGTGTCTATAAATTAACTTTGTTTGTTACGGTGTCCGCAACGAAAAAAAACATATTGACTTAATTTCTGTATTTCGTTATTATTCTTTATCTGTACAGCGTGTCATAATGTACAAATATGAAGTGTAATAATTTGTAATACTTTTGTCTCGATTAAAAATTCTTATGAATTTTCTTGTGTCTATAAATCAATTTTGTTTGTTACGGTTGTCGCAACGGAAAAAAACATTGACTCGATTTCTGTATTTCGTTATTATTCTTTATCTGTACAGCGTGTCACAATGTGTAAATAAAAGTGTGATAATCTGTAAAAATGTTGTCTGGATGCAAATTTCTTATGAATTTCCTTGTGTCTGTAAATACATTGTGTTTGTTACTGCTTCCGCAACAAAAAATAACATTGACCTAATTTCTATATTTCGGTATTCTCCAAAACAATCTATATATAAGAATTCTATCTGTCTATCTATATAGAAATTGTTTTCACCAACTGTACAATTAATTTGACGAAATGATCGCTCCATATGAAGTAGCAAAGCGTGTTTTTTTTGCATATCGTACGGCACTGCCTTTACAATTCATTTGAAGAAATTTTCCATGGAGACTAGGTATAGGAGCCAAAACTCGGCATTTTAAGTGCTGCCCGAAATTGAAGGCAACAGGGATGGCGCTACAATCACGGGAGGGTTGCGGTGCTAGCTTCACTCGACAACAGACTGAACGCGAATTTTACGTCACATTGAACTTTGTTTTCGTAATTTTCATATGGAAAATACTCTAATAATCATATTATTATTATTAATCAAATAAATATTATAGTACTTTTACATGACAATGTTTGTGTGTGTGTGTACCTTTGAAAGTTGGTAGAAAAATTATATTTGCAAAAATATTTACGGACTTAATTTTCTATTTGAAAACTTTTCGGCTCATGTGTAGTAGTAGTATTTTTTTCAGGTATACCCCTTGAGGGTATTTACACAGACGAAATCCCCCCTACATGTTCCTTTCCCCTTACAAGTTTTTCCTTAAGTCTAATTATATTCTATTAACGTTTTGCATGTCCTTTCCACGCTCGCATTCTTTCTTTCGTTTATTACTTTTCCAATTAGTTTCTTGAATTGCTTTATGTACATACATAGTTCTGATACAGGTTCCTTCTTTAGTGCCGTTTGTATTTTTCTACCGGTTTTGTCTCTTCCTCCCCTATCCACTTTTCTAGATCTTCTACGATCTCTTTTTCAATTTTTTCCTTGATTTTCTCGCACGTACATATATGGACTAAGTTCTCCACTTCTTTTTCACACACCCGACATTTATTATCACTATACCCCTTATTGCCTTCCTTTCCCACATTACCACTTCTAAGTCTCGCTCAAGTTTCTTTGGTTCCTCCCGTTATATTTGCATATTCCCAGTACTTTTCTGTTTCCATCGTATACTTCCTGTTTTTGTATTGTGTGCAATACGTTGATTTTTCAATTTTACTCCAGTCCTGCTGGATTTCTTGATCAACTTTTATTTCCTGCCCCTTTTCTATTATTCTCTCCATTTCCTTTACATCGTCGTTTGCTATGGCTATCCATATGCCTCCCTCTCCTACTTCCTCCATTGCTACTTTGACTTCCTCTCCTCATTTCGTTGGGTGTCTATTTAGAACTCCTCTCGCCTCCTTTTTCAGGCATTTCTTCGGCCATTTTTTGTCTCCCATCTTTATTATTTTTATTAAATAGTTTGCCGCTTTCTTCCACGTTTCCACCGTTATGCCTCTACACCCTCATTCCATCCGCCATATGTAGCTTGGCGTATTTCTATTTAGGCCCATGGTCCTTTTTGGAGTCTTTCTATTAGCTCTCGTCTCTTCCACCCCCACACTTCATTCCCGTATAGTATTCCACTTTTGACAATAGCATCCATCAGATACAGTCTTTTATTCAGACTATCTATTCCAGCCCTTTTAAATGTTCTCCATGTCGCGTTGGTAGCTCTTCTTATCTTTTTCGTCATATTTTTAATATGTTTTTCGAACGTGTTTCCTGTCGAGAACACTACTCCCAGATATCGGTATTCCTTAACTATTTTTAATTCCTCGTTGTTATATTACCATTTCTGGTTTTTCTTGTTCCGATCACCCCCCCCCCCTTTTTAATCTTAATATTTTTGTCTTTTTAATGTTGACCGTTAGTTTATTTTTTTTTCAAATATTTGTCTAATGTTTTCAACATGTCCTTCAGTCCTTCTTCTTCGTCGGCCACCAATACTATGTCATCTGCAAATTTGAGCACGTATATTTCTTGGCTTCCTATCACTGTACCCCCTTCATTCTTTGACGTCCATATGGCATCCATGTCTTCTATGAAGAGACTGAAGAGTGAGGGGCTGAGAGGGCACCCTTGCCTCACCCCCCTTATTGTCGCGAAGCGTTCGGGTGTTCCTTCCCCTGTAATAACCTCATTTACACTCTTTTCGTATATCTTTTTTATCATTCTGAGCAGTCTTCCTCTTATCCCTGTTTCCTTAAGCTTCTTCATGAGTAGGTCCCTATCTGTAGTGTCGAATGCCGCTTTGAAGTCTACAATTGCTGCAAATTACTTCTCCACTCTATTTTTGAGTTTGTTGTTTATCAGGGCATTCAAAATGAACACATGATCTCTCGTCCCTCTCCCTCTCCTAAAGCCTGCTTGGCTCTCCGTTATCACTTCTTTTCCTTCCAGCCAGTATGTTAGTCGGCCTATGTTATTTAGCAGTATGTTAGCTAGCAGTTTGTATCCTATTTTCAGGAGTGTTATTCCCCTGTAATTGTTTGCACAGTTAACATCTCCTGATTTGTGTATCGGGAAAATTCTCCCTACTTCCTATCCCCTAGCTAACTCCCCCCTATCCTAAAGCTCGTTCAAGATTTCTCTTACCTCATTGTACCCTTCCTCCGGCATGACTTTCAAAAATTCTGTTGCTATCCCATCTTCCCCTGCTGCTTTTCCATTTTTCATCCCTTTTAGTGCTTTCTTCAGTTCTTTTAAATCAATTTCTCTGTTTGCTCTTGTAGCCCACGAGTCTTCCTCTTGCTCTTCTTCCTCGACAATCCCCCCCCACCCCTCGCCCTATCCTCTCTTCCTCTTCCTCCTAATTACTCGCTAAAGTGATTCCTTCAGTCATCTTTGCTAACTGCCTCCCTACATCGGCTCGTTTTGGTCTGAAGAGCTTGATTGCATTCCATAGATCTCCTACATTCCTGCAACTTTCTACTAGCTTCCATTTTTCTTCCAAACTTCGTCTCTGTTTTCTTTTTTTCATTCTTTTTAGCTCCTTCTTCGCTTCCTTTAAATTTTCTTTTTCCACTTCCTCTTTCCCCTGTAGGTATTTTTTCAGCCATGTCGGCACTTTTTTTTCTGTTCTCTTATGTCTACCGGGGTTTTCTTTGGCCCTTGTTTCTTCCCACCTATCCTTACGGTCATTCCTATTGCTTTTGCCATTGTTTCTATCATTTCTTTTAGTCTGTCCCACCTTTCTTTTCTTCCCTGTACTGGGACCCTTTTCCCCTAGTTTTCCCGAAATTTGTCTTCATATTCTGTTGTTCGCTCTCCTTTCCACCTGAGTACTTTTTCTTCTTTTACGTTTTCCACCGTCTAACTTTTTATTATTATTTTATTTTTTAATTTTTTTTTATTCATTTTTTTACTTTTTTACGTTTTATTTTTTTTTAATTATTTATTATCATTTTATTTTTCACGCAGACAAAAAAGAAAGGAAGAAATTATGACATCATTCACAAGAAACTGCAGTTTATTATTTTTCATTATAATATACAGGTTTTTCTTACTCGCTATCACTGTGGTCGCTTGATGCATCAGAACAATATTGCCGGTGGTATTTGTCGTAAAAGCAAGCAAAACACAAGACCAAAGAGCAACGCGCACATTGTATAAAAGCCATGGCCTTGCAGGCGCACAGAGTTTTGAGCAGCGTTATTGGAAAGCATACTTGATTGACATTTAAAAACAGCGCTCTTTCCTCAATTAACGTCGATGCAAACCACGCATATTTAATCATCGGCGTGAAAGCAGGTGCGCTTAATTGACGAAGAATCAAAGAATGAATTTGTATGGAATCTTCCCTTGGCGCAATTTCTCTTTTATTGTTTAACAAATCGGGAGCATTTTGTATTTGTTTTTTGAAAATGTTCACTTGCCGGTAAAAATATACATCCCACAGTTGGCAAATCGGCGTGCACTTGGGCGGTATAACTTTAATACTGCATGTGCATCCCTTCTTTTCGTCTACAAAGATGTGATCGTAAAGCGTTTGATCAGCGCCGATGATTAAATATGCGTGGTTTGCATCGAAGTTAATTGAGGAAAGACTGCTGTTTTTAAATGTCAATCAAGTAAGCTTTCCAATAACGCTGCTCAAAACTCCGTACGCCTGCAAGGGCATAGCTTTTATACAATGTGCGCGTTGCTCTTCGGTCTTGTGTTTTGCTTGCTTTTACGACAAATACCACCCGCAATATTTCTCTGATGGAACAAGCGACCACAGTGATAGCGGGTGAGAAAAACCTGTATATTGTAATGAAAAATAATAAACTGCAGTTTCTTATGGAAGATGTTATAATTTATTCCTCTCTTTTTTTCTGCATGAAAAATAAAATAATAATAAATCATTTTTAAAAAAATGGAAAGTAAAAAATGTTAAAAATGAATAAAATTTTTTTTTAAATAAATGAATAAAATAATAATAAATAATTAGACGGTTTTGCATCATCCATCCAATTTATTTATATTTTGTGAAAAAAAACGACATCGCGGGACTCGAACCCTGGACCTCGAGCGTCAGAGCCGGGTACCTTGCCCACTGGGCCACGCTCGCTGGGTCGGCAAAGGTGCAACCGTACCGGTATAGTAGCTACTAGTACCTACAAGCTAAACTTTCGAACGTTTTTTTCTCGAAAACTAAAGGGCGTTGTATAAAATCCCTTTATTCAGGTACTCAGGGTAGGTCCCTGTACAACATATCTGAGACTTATCAAAATCTGTGAGTGACAGCCTGTAAGGTCCCCTTGTAAGTTAATCATTTCGGTCGTATCTTTCATTCCCCCTTTTTTCTTCACGAAACCCCCGAAACCCCATTCTATTCAGCCTTCTTCGTTCTTCGCCGTCTAATCTTCTGTGCTCCTCTTCTCAGTCTCCTTTCAGCTCATTCCACCGGCGCCATTCTCCGACAATTCTAATTTTCAGATCTCCTGTGCGTATTTCCTCTCCTCCTCTTCTTCTTGCCTTTGCCGTTGTTTCAATCGACCCTTGAACTTCCCTCTCCCTCAAGGTCCAATCATCCGTGATGCATAGCTCTCTTCCTCCTCTTTTATGGTTATTTTTTATTATCTCCGCCTTGTTTTTTACTCCGCCCAAGGTTACAAGTAGTCCTTTTTCTATCCATGTCCACTCCTCAATAATCGGTCTTATCCCTGTCTGTCGGTGAATCCTTGCGTCGATTTCATACTCAGGGTGTCTGTTTGTGCGTCTTATTCCTTGGATAATAATATTTGTTCTCCTTCTCCTCCTTTCTTCTCTTTCTCGTTCCCATTCATCTTTCCGCATTCTACCCGGGTGCTTCCAGTGTTCCTCGTTCCGATAACTTCTGACCTATCGTTTATCTCGTTGATGTTGCTATTTCTCTTCCTGTCCATCACCCCTCCCATATTTCGGTTATCATCCTCCTCCAAATTTTGTTTTGTTTTTGTATTTTTCTTTTCCTGTTCACTCATATTCCTGTTTATTTTTTCCACCATCAATACGTTCTGTAGGGACTCAACTTTCCCTTCCAGTGCACTTATCCTTAGGTTTCTATTCATACACTGCACGTCCCACTTCAATTGTTCCAGCCATAATTTGGCCTGCATTTGGACCAGTTCTTCTTCTAGCTTCTTCTTCTGATTCTCGTTTTCTTCAAACATTTTCTTCATTGATTTCACTACTGCCTTCAATTCCTTCTGCAGCGTTTCTTCCCAGGTACTTTCCCACTCTTTTTTCCACCGATGAAGCATCGGCTCAATTCTCTGTTCAGAATCGCGATGCCCGTCTCTCTGTAATTGCCTAGGTGTCGTCACGCAATTTTCCTCCGCTGCCCCTCGTTCTTCATGGCTGCTGTACTCTTGAACTGTCGTTTTCTCCCTTTCTCTTGTTCCCTATGTCAATGCCCCGTTTTTTCCGCCTTGTCCTCTCCGGCGTCCTCCGGCGCTTCATCTGTCGCCCCCTCCGCTTTTCTAATTTCTTGTCGGTGCATGTTTTCATCCGTTCTTTCACTCTTTTTGTTTTCTGGTGATCCCATTATCTTATTTTTTGTGAGGAAGGCTCGTATCCATTTCCATTCTCCTCCTCTAGTTCGTCATTCGGATTGTCCTCCCCGTTATCTCCATCCTTTTCCGTCCAGTTGGGTACTAGAAACTTGTCCAGACTGCTGATTTGTGCCTTCGCTTTTCTTTTCTTGTTTAGCGCACCAGGTGGCCGGCCTCGCCTTTTTTACCGACTGCCGCTTCCAGCTCTGTTCCGTCTTTCTTTTCTCTCCGCTCCTCCTTGCTGGCGCGCGTGTCATTCTTCTCCCCATCTTCCATCTCACTTGAGGCGTCGTTTTCACCTAACCTCGCTTATTATTTCGACCACTTTGGTGTCTTTTTTATGTTCGTTTCCTCCTCTTTCAATTAGTTTCTATTAACTCCACTCACTCCCCCTACTTCACTTTTCCTTTATTTATAGTTCTTTCCCGCTCTCATCTTCGAGACGTTCGGTTTAACGCGGTCCTCTAGTTTCTCGGCTGTTTTTTTTACGGCCTTTTCAATCATTTTTTACGAGCAAAGCATCGAAATAATCAATTTCATTGTTTTTGCATAATCTTTATTAACATTTAAATAAGCTTTACAAATTTTTTGAAGTCAAAATATATATTAGAATAAAGGTTATAGTGGCCGACAGGAAGACATCAAGTAAAAAAGGTGCTTGACGGTGACCAAGATTGCGGCTGTTCTGCTTATCTGAAATAAAAAAACCAAACGGCATTTTAATCTTCATATTTAAGACTAGCGATTGAACTAGAGTGAATTCTAAATTACAAAAATTGACTTTTTTATACACTTTTGAAAATTACATTCTATTTTTTACTCATTTTTTCTTAAGTTTTTCGCTCGTACAAAAAAACTCTCGAAGCAATCATGATAATTCTAGTTCAATCGCTGGCTTATAACATATTAAAGATGCTGTATAAATTTGAACAAGATCGGTACACTAGTTTCTGAAATATCGTGGTCACCGTTTCGACAAATGGTGTTTCGAGAAAAACGCGTTTGAAAGTTCGCGCATGTGATTTATACTAAAAATTTCATCTCACCGTCAATCTGCTATGCCTGGACCATACAATAGGCCTTCCTCTTCTTCTTGAAAGTCACGCCGAGCTGCTCCTTCTTCCCTTTTCGCGATTCGGGCCTGTTTTACAACATCACTCGTACGCCTTTCGGAACGGTCGATCCGAGAGCTATCACGTTGTTGAACATATCCTTTAGCTTGTGGGCCGATTTTCACTCCCATGGTTTCCAAGGTCTTCAGAATAGATTTGAATCCTTCAGTGAAGATTATGACAGCGAGAAACGTGGCGATTTCAACCACTTTTGGCCCAGAATGGAGGTGCTTCGGAACAAAAGTCCTAATTAACGAATTGAGCGACTCGTTATTATTTTGAGTTTCCGCTCCCCGGCATCTGCTTAACAATTCTTCTTTGGATAAATCCTCATAAATTGACTTTATTATAACTTTTTGAACTGTTTCAGAAAGAGGCAGTTTATTGTGTTTGAATTGCTCAGCCTCTCCGAGAAGCTCATACCTGCTCCGTTCCAGGGCCGTAACTTGTGAACCACTTCGAATATCGAAAAATCCTTTGGCACACATTTTCTACACATGTTGTAGATGTGATTTATGAAGAAAAAAAATTGATTTTATCGACCCGAGACACTACAGGACTGCCTTAACTCACAAATCACGGACTACACCGGACACGCGTCTATCTTCTACCGTTGCCAATAGGCTCCATTTTCGGCTCATGGGTGAAAGTAGTATTTTGGTACGTTAGACCCACTATCATACTCCGTAAAGAAAGAAATTACGGGAGTACGCTTAATAATTTAATTTTATTCACGAACTGTCATATAAAATTAGTATCTTACAAAAAAATCACAAAAAGCAAAAAACATTTAAACCACTAAGAATCGCATAACATACATGGGGGTTCAATCGATAGGTATTGAGGTCCCCCATCCTTATGCGTTGGTTGCTCCACCCCTCGCTTATACTCTGTATATTGCTGGGCTCGTCCATCCCATTACCATGCTATAGCATATTAGTGAGAAGGCTCCGTGCTCTATGCTAGCATACTAATTAATGAGATATCAAACATGGTGGAGTAAACGCGAAAAGTAAATAACTTTTAAAACTTGTAGGAACATGTGAAGGAAAATTGGCAATTATAATAAATGAAGATTGAACTTTGACCAGTTAACAATACTCATTTATTAAGAATATAATAACCATCGAGTTATTGACCGCTCTCAATTTCGCAATTTTTTCGCAGTCTTTTCAATCGCTCTAGTAACATGTCAAACTCGCGTTCGGTCTCTGTCGACTGAAGCTAGCACCGCAATCCTTCGCGTGATCGCAGCGCCATCCCCGTTGCCTTCATTTTTGGGCTCGCTTTTTTATCGTTTCTCCATCGGAGTTTAGACTCCTGTATCTACTCTCCATGAAATTATCGCTCTATATGAGGTAGCAAAGGGTGCTTTCTGCATATCGTACGGCACTGGTTTGTTGCTGACTTTACTTCGTTGCGGTAGGAGAGCAGCGCCGCCCTTCTCGTCCTCGCTTTTGCGGACGTTTCGACGACACGGCGTTCGTACTCCTTACCTCTAGTCTTCCTGCTGTCTGTAATCTCGACGAAATAAAAAACGTTAATAATTTTGCGACATTCTAAAAAAAAGTCTGTATGAAAAAAATCCTCGCTATTTTGCCTTTTTCGAGGAATGTATAATTTCTGAACATAGTTATCGAATTAATATTGATTAATTATTACTAATTAAGAGAATAAGTACCAATAATATTCGTTGTTAATTATACTGACCGAGTAGTTTGAGGTTCTCGGGCATAATTACCGGATACCGATAAGATAGGTAGCATTTGTGCCATCTACGACGTTGCCATGATTGCACAGTCTAATATTTTGTGTGCTTGATTTTCGCACAAATTTGCGATAAAAAACATTCATAATTTTATAACGGCACTGTGAATTCTCATTTTCACGGTACCAAGGGTTAGTCCGATAATTAGTCGAAGCGTACCTATCTTTTCAGCTCCGTGGTAACATTCACGTAGCAGATATTAATCATGCGTTAAATGATGATGAGGAGTTTTCCATAAGCTTAATGTGATTAGCCCACGAAATACGTAGAGTTACTGATTTTTTTTTTCGAAAAAACGGTACTTGTGTTTGTATTCAAACTGCACAGGATGATCAGCAAAGAGGTTATAAAGGTCCAGGAAAAAATTCAGTTCGGTGGTAACATGTTGACTTAACCCCATAACAAACTTAAAGTCCACAAACGCTACATACAACTTGACTTCTTTCCTCCTTATTTTCTTATAAATCAGTGCATTCAACGTAAATATCTGGACTCTCGTTCCTCTTCCTTTCCTGAATCCTGTCTGACTTCCCTTAACTTTTTGTTCTTTTCTATCCACTTCCCGAACCTCTCTGTTATCATTTTCGTTAATAATTTATAACCCATATCCAATAATGATACCCCCTATAATTTTCTGCTTTGTCCTTTTCCCCTTCCTTGTATTTAGCACAATTCTTGCCGTTTTCCACCTTTTCGCAATTTCTCCTCCCAGCGATATTTTATTCAACCCATTAAGTCCCAAACGGACGCTTTTTTTATCCGATTTTCAGCGGCTGATTCTACCATGAAACCTATTCTGAAAAAAATCAGGAATAGCCATATCCGACGCAAAATTTTATCAGCTTTCAGAATCCGTGGTCAAAATTGGCAAAAAATGCCACATGACGACGTTATGTTTGTTTATGTAAAAAAAACGCGTTTTTTCGCCGCAATTTTCTTTTCGATCGACCTTTTCGTATCGAAAATCGATGCGGACCCCTCCGGGAGGTCAAGATATGGCGTCCATGGACCCTAATCTATAAAATCCATTAGTAAAAATTTTAAAATTCAAGATGGCGTAGTCCGATATGGCGGTTCGAAGCCGAAAATTTATATGTGCTTTTCTCTCACCTTGACAAAACTATCTTTTTCAATGGGATTCGCATGTCCAGCTGTATACAAGGGTTTTTGGGGTCACTGACTACGAATCCGTTATCAGATTTGCCAAATTCAAAATGGCGAATCCAAAATGGCGGACACAAATTTGGGAATTCCGTATTCCGTATTTTTTTTTCGTGAAAATTTATAGGTAGGCGTTTTTGAGGACGCTGATTACAGATCCGTTATCAGATTTATCAATTTCAAAGTGGCGAATCCAACATGGCGGACACAGATCGACGGATTCCGTATTTTTTCGTGAAAATTTGTAGGTAGGAGTTTTCGAGGGCGCTGATTACGAATCCGTTATCAGATTTGCTGAACTAAATCAAAATGTTCTATATTCTATTGGGGAAAATGGATCGATGTGGGATTTTGAGAGCGCTATATATGGATCTGTACAAAAAATTTTACGCTCGTCCATACAAAAAAAAAATAGTCTTTGGTTCATCGGAAGGGGAATAGAGGAATGAAATAGAAAAGAAAAACAAAAAAAATGGTAAAAAACAACAAAAAAATGATAAAATAAAAAATTAAAAAACCCAATAATTATAAAATACAAAATAAAAAAAAAAAATATATAAAAAGTAAAAAAAAGGCTCTCGATTTTGCGTTCACCTCCTCATGGTGAGAGCCGGGCAACGGCAAAGTATTTTGACGGCTGAGGAACGCATAGTGTTTTTCATCTTCTCGATCTAAACCTGAAAACTAAAAAAAAAATCTTACGAATTTTACCTACAATTATCCACTTCGTTCTCGAATTCGGCAAATCTGATAACGGATTCGTAGTCAGCGACCCCAAAAACCCTTGTATGCAGCTGGACATGCGAATCCCATTGAAAAAGATAGTTTTGTCAGGGTGAGAGAAAAGCACATATAAATTTTCGGCTTTGAACCGCCATATTGGACTCCGCCATCTTGAATTTCAAAATTTTTACTAATGGATTTTATAGATCAGAGTCCATGGACGCCATATCTTGACCTCCCGGAGGGGTCCTCATCGATTTTCGATACGAAAAGGTCGATTGAAACGAAAATTGTAGCGAAAGAACGCGTTTTTTTTACATAAACAAACATAACTTCGTCGAGTGGCATTTTTTACAAATTCTGAGCATGGATTCTGAAAGCTGATAAAATTTCGCGTCGGATATGGCTATTCCTGATTTTTTTCAGAATAGGATTCATGGTAGAAACAGCCGCTGAAAATCAGATTAAAAAAGCGTCCGTTTGGGACTTAATGGGTTAATGCATTTCTCATTTCTTTCTTTTGCGCCTCTGGTAGCGCCTTAAAAAACTCCCCGTTATTTCATATTCCCCGCTGCATTTCCATTTCCCAATTTGTTCACCGTCCCTTCTACTTCGTTTTTTATTGAATTCCTCATATAATTCCCATGTTTCGTCTCTTTCTTCTACACCTATTTCCCTTTTTTCTCTATCTCAAACCCTTTTTTGTTCCGCACCCATTTCCTTTTCTCCATCCTGTTTTTCCTATCCGGGACAATAATTTTTCGAAATGTTCTTTTCATTGTTTTTTCGTTATTTTTTTTCCTACTGTTCCCCTTCCTCTATTCTTATGTGTATTGATCGTCTTCCACCAGTTTGAGATATTTTTCGTTTTTCTGACCTCTTCCCAAATTTTGCACCTTCATTTCTCTTCTTCTTTTATATGCCTCTTTCAATTTCCTCCGTTCTTTTCCTAATTGTCGTTTTTTCGCCATGCTTCTTTGTTTCGTGAATGCTTTAAATTTTTCCCATACTACCCCGTTCTGCTCTTTTCTTATTTTTTTGTTTGGCTTCATATATATGTGTATATACATACACATATATATGAAGCCATTCAAACAAAAATGAGCCACATTCTAGCAGGAGCCATGCTTCCGAATATTTACCGAAACTATAATTTACGCGTAAATTTCGAATGTATTTCCTTTCCGTAAACGAACAAAAATAGAATTGGATTGAGCGATACTTACATCGGCCTATCCATGTGAAAGACCCTGAGTATCATTAACTAATGGCTCGTTGCTGATATTTTCGGTTTATGCTTTTAGTTTTTGTGTTCGACTAATTATTTAGCATGTATTAATTTTTCATAACGGCCACGTGAAGGGAAAGAAAATTCGCATGCGCGCATACATCGCGCTCTGTCGCCTCCGAGATAGCAGCGCTCCACGCTTTTGCGGCCAGTTCCGCAAAGAAAGGCGTCAGACATTGGCACGCTTTGGGGTATACGCACGGTCGTATATACAGGTCTGGGCCACGGTCTTACATACAGGTCTGACAACGGCGGCAGTGGGGGTAGGCACCCTTAGCGGTTTTGTTTTTTATTCCGATTTCTGCCGCTTGGTGCGTGACGACAAGGGGAAGTAGTCGTGCGACGAAGAGAGAAATAGCTCTTCTGTCCTTTTCCCTCCTGAACGCAACGCATGCGCCGTTTGCCCTAACTTAATTTATCGTACTGTCGTGTAAACTGCATAATATACGAAACCAATTTTAAAAAATGTGTTGATTAAAAAAAAGATGACAACTTTCATCGAAAAAAAACTGAAAACGTTTTGAATACTTTAATTCATACCAGCACATATTACGACCATTTACATCCTTCTTTCTCCAATGTCTCACAATACATCGTTCTTCGAAATGTTTTTCGCACACGTACTGAGGCTCTTTCAGTCCCTGAATAGCATTGAGCCATTTTTTGTATCATTCGACGTTTCTGGGCACGCGAAACACGAAACATTTCTGCTTTTAATTTTTGTACCCCGTTTTACAATTGTGAACCGCGCAACCCTTAGCCATTTCGCATTTTTTTCAAACACGACCAAAAAAGATTCCCACTTATGCGTAGAAACGCGATAAAAAATGTATCACGGTAAATCGCGTAGAACCTTCTGGTGAATGGCCGCAAATGAAGGTTATTTCGACAATCGCGCCACATAAACAGATGTAAACCCCTTGGGCCCATTCGCCGGTAAGATGTAAGGGGGAAACTACTTCACCTTGGTAGTAGTGACACGAAGCGGCGCCTAGTGAATCGGAAAGTGAAGCCGATAAGCGTGCCTACACGAACCACGAAAATGTAACTTCGTTGCAAGACCTGTAAGTAAGACCTTTGTCTGGGCACTCCCGTACGTACCTCGTCAAAGTTAGCCCCCCCACTTTGACTAATCGAACTTTTTTTTTACGAATCGTTTGGTGGTCGTTTGGTAGCGTTTGGTAAACCATTCGAATCGTTTGGTAGTTTCCCGTTGTTTCGGAAAATCAAAAAGAAAATTTCGATCCATTAGATAGGACGATGCGCAGCGGAAAAAGACTCGACAACCAACGCCATCTATCGCAAAAACGTCGTATATTATCGCGACCAATCGCAGCCTTCCGTTTCGGATATGCGTAATTTCTTTCGGTTCGGTCGGAGTTTATTAGGAAATCGAATTATGAAAATGGCACATCGTTCCGCTCCTGCGGCTTCTGGCGACCAATCACAGTTCTCTATGCCTGATACGCACGTATTTTGTGCTATCGTTTTTGGATGATTGATTACCAAACGTCCCGAATAGAATACCAAACGCTACCGGATGTTTTTCTATCGATCGCGACCCATTAGAACGTAATCGGACAAGAAATAACGAGTGAATCTACGCGAATAAATAATTCTGCCAGTGCGGCTTCTGGCGACCAATCCCAGCGCTTCATTCCCGATTCGCGGTATTTTGCGTTGGCGTTATTGATGATCGACTACCAAACGACCTGAATAGAATACCAAACGCTATGATTTATTTTTTGATCGATTAAGCCTCATCACAATGAATTAGCGACAAAATAATGAGTGAATTTTTGTTAGATATTCCTTTTTCTGCTGCGGCTAGGGCGACCAATCACACCTCGCCGTTCACGATACACACATTTCTCGTTGGTGCAATCTAGTGATCGACTACCAATCATTCTAAATTGAAAACCAAACGCTTCCGGGAGTTTTTCTATAAATCAAGACTCATTGAAGGGAAATCAGACAAGAGATAGCGAGTGCATCCGTGTTTTGCAATTTTGCTCTGTGGTTGGACCTTTAGTGACCAATCGCAGTCCTCTAATCAAGGCGCCGGATATCCGTTCTTGGTTCGGTTATGGCTTTGGATCCTGATCTCTCATAGCCGAGGTGTAAAATTTTTTTCATTCGAGACCTCATTCGGAAATAACTATGTAATTAAAGTGTGCGAAAACTTTGTACTAATAAATAATCAAATCGAACCGTGACATATCCGCCATGAGCATAGGGAAACTGCGGAAAAGCTAAACCGATACAGCCAGTCCCAAGTTCACCTCGCAGTCACAGAACTAGTCGTCTTTGGCCGAGAAATGTCGAAGAAAAACATTTCACGACGAAAGTGACGCGACTGGGAATCAAACCCGGGGCCTCCCGATCCGCTGGCCAGCACGCTAACCACTAGACCAACGCACCGGGTTCTGTTTGATTTATATAATATCACGGGAACAACGGTGCTATCGTACTACGCCGTTCTGCGGCGTTGTGATGCATCTTTATCGCATGTACTATCCACCAGATGATATTCAGATTGCGACTTATTGAAAGAAAATTGATGAATCAATCATTTTAAACAAATCGAAATATTGTCAGATGCGTCGCGCGTGCGGAATAATGAAATTGGTGAATAGAACATAAAAACCGGAATGGCACTGTTCTGAATTCCGTTGGATACATCACCGACCAATATGCCTATCAATCACCACCAAACGATTATCTTCCATTTGAGAGTTATTGGAACGAGATTGGTGATCATAAACACAACGAAATGAAAATACCACTGCACCATATTCCGTTGGATCCATCAGCAGCTAACTACGGCCCTCCATCGCCTGCGTCTAAGGGTAGATGGTTATTCGATCGGCATAATGGAGGAATCGACTACCAAACATTTCAATTAAGCTACCAATCACTTCCAAACGATTATCATCCGTATGAGACTTATTGGAACGAGATCGGTGACGAAAAACAATGAAATTGAAGCCCTCTATGGCCTGCGTCTTAGGGTAAATGATTTTTTGATCGGCATATTTGAGGAATTAACAACCAAACGTTTTAATTAAGCTACCAATTACTATCAAACGATTATCATCCGTGTGAGACTCATTACAACGGGATCAGTGAAGAAAAACATAAAGAAATGAAAATATCACTTCTCCGTATTCCCTTAGATCGTCAGCAGCCAACTACAGCCCTCTATTGCCTCCGTCTAACTGCAGATGGTTTTTCGATCGGCGTAATTAAGGAATTAACAACCAAATGTTTTAATTAAGCTACCAATCACTACCAAACGATTATCTTTCATTTGAGATTTATTAGAACGAGATCGGTAAAGAAAACCATAAACAAATTGATATATAACTGCTCCGTAATCAGGTGGATCCATCAGCAGCCAACTACAACCCTCTATCGCCTGCATCAAACCGTAGATGGTTTTTCGATCGGCGTAATTAAGAAATTAACTGCCAAACGTTTTAATTAAGCTACCAATCACTACCAAACGATTATCTTCCGGATGAGGCTTATTGGAACGAGATCGGTAAAAAAAAACATTGAGAAATTCTCATATCACTGCTCCGTCTTCCGTTGGATCCACCAACAGCCAAATACAGCCCTCTAGCCCTTCATCTAAACATAGATGGTTTTTCGATCGGCGTAATTAAGAAATTAACTACCAACCGTTTTAATTAAGCTACCAATCACTACCAAACGATTATCTTCCGTTTGAGACTTATTGGAACGAGATCGGCGGAGAAAAACATAAAGAAATTGACATTGACAAAGCGTAAAGTAATTGAAATATCACTACTCCAAATTCCGTTAGATCCTCCTGTAGCCAACTACGGCCCTCTATCGCCTGCGTCTCATCGTAGATGGTTTTCTCGATCGGCGTAATTGAGAAATTATCTACCAAACGTTTTAATTAAGCTACCATTCACTACCACACGATTATCTTCCGTATGAGACTTATTGGGACGAGATCGGTGAAAAAAAAACACAAAAAAAAATAGATATTTCATTGCTCCGTATTCCGTTGAATCCATCAGCAGCTAACTACAGCCCTCTATCCCTTCATCTAAACATAGATGGTTTTTCGATTGGCGTAATTAAGGAATTAACTACCAAACGTAATAATGAAGCTACCAATCACTACCAAACGATTATCTTTGGTATGAGACTTATTGGAACGAGATAGGTGACGAAAAGCACAATGAAATTTAAATATCACTGCTCCGCTTTCCGTTACATCCTTCAGCAGCCAATTACAGCCCTCTGTCGCCTATGTCTACGGGTTGATGATCTTTCGATCGGCGTAATTAAGGAATTAACTACCAAACGTTGTAATTACGCTAGCAATCACTACAAAACGATCATCTTCCGTTTGAGACTTATTGGAACGCGATCAGCAAAGAAAAACATAAAGAAATTGACATATCGCTGCTCCGTATTCCGTTAGATCCTTCAGCAGCCAACTACAGCCCTCTTTCGCCTGCGTCTAACCGGAAGATCGTTTTCTCGATCGGCGTAATTGAGGAATTATCTACCAAACGTTTTCAGGGGAGATATACACCTAGAAGCCCGAAAAAGGTAATTTTTGTGAATTTTTTCAAGGAAAACTATTTGAAATTTCGGATTGGGGTTTTAATCATGTAAGAGTATATACATTCAAAAATATTTTTAATTTTGTTTATTTAAAAATATCAAAAATATACAAGGATATCGTATGATCCTTGGAGCGTTGAAAAAAATCTGCGTAGACGGTACCCACTGGCATTTCTTTAAAAATCATCTAAGAAGAAAACCAAATACATTATTAAATTAGATACTGTAATCTAGTACTTGTCATAGCCGATTTTGAAAATATCGATTTATGAGAAAATGGCAGACGTTTGAACATAAATAGTGATTTTTGGGCCAAAAAGTAGTTATTAGTTTGCCTATAAAACATACACCAAGTAACGGGAAAAAACATAAATAGTGATTTTGGGCCAAAAAGTAGTTATTATTTTGCCTATAAAACAAACACCAAGTAACGGGAAAAAATCCTATGACAAGTACTAGATAATTGTGTATAGAATAACCACAAAAAACCTCAAGGTAATCGGTTCAATGGTTTTCGAGAAATTTTGGGTACTGATTTAAAAAACGTGGTTTTGAGAAAAACGCATTTGAAAATTTGGGAATGAATAAATCATGAAATTTGTCAACTTATATGGAATCATCGATACCAGGCCCATAGTGTAGGTGTTCTACGGTCGAAGGAATGTTCATAGCTTCTAAATCCTCGACCTCGACAATCTAGGCGTATATCTCTCCTTAATTAAGCTACCAATTACTACAAAATGATTATCTTCCGTATGAGACTTATTGGAACGAGATCGATAAAAAAAACATAAAGAAATAGATATTTCATTTCTCCGTATTCCGTTCGATTCATCAGCAGCCAATTACAGCCCTCTATCTCTTCATCTAAACATAGATGGTTCTTTGATTAGCGTGATCAAGGAATTAACTACCAAACATTATAATTAAGCTACCAATCACTACCAAACGATTATCTTCCGTAAGAGACTCTTTAGAACGAGATCGGTGACGAAAAACGTAATGAAATTTAAATATCACTGCTCCGTTTTCTGTTAGATTCTTCAGCAGCCAATTACAGCCTTCTATGGCGTGCGTCTTAGGGTAGATGGTTTTTTGATGGGTGTAATTGAGGAATTAACTACCAAACGTTTTAATTAAGCTACCAAGTACTACCAAACGATTATCTTCCGAATGACACTTATTAGAACGAGATCGGTGAAGAAAAACAACATGAAGGAATTGAAATATCACTCCTCCGTATTCCGTTAGATCCTTTAGCAGCCAACTACAGCCCTCTATCGCCTGCGTCTGACCGTGGGTGGTCTTTCGATCAGCGTAATTGAGGAATTATCTACCAAACGTTTTAATATAGCTTCCAATCACCACCAACCGATTGTTTTCCGTTTGAGACTTATTAGAACGAGATCGGTGAAGAAAAACATTAAGAAATTGAAATATCACCGCTCCGTATTCCGTTTGATCCTACACCAGCCAATTACAGCCAATTACAAAATATAGCCTGCGTTTCAAGGTAGATGATTTTTCAATGGGCGTGGTTGAGGAATTAACTACCAAATGTTTTAATTAAGCTACCAATCACTACCAAACGATTAACTTCCGTATGAGACTTATTGGAACGAGATCGGTGAAAAAACACAAAGACCTTGATATATCATTGCTCCGTATTCTGTTGGATCCATCAGCAGCCAACTACAGCCTTCTATCGCCTGCATCTAACCGTAGATGGTTTTTCAATCGGCGGAATTAAGGAATTAACTTTCAAACGTTTTAATTAAGCTACTAATCGGTACCAAACGATTATCTTCCGTATGATACTTATTGAAATGAGATCGGTGAAAGAAACATAAAGAAATTCTCATATCACTGCTCCGTATTCCGTTGGATCCATCACCAGCCAAATACAGCTCTCTATCCCTTTATCTAAACATGGATGGTTTTTTGTTATTAAGGAATTAACTACCAAACGTTTCAATTAAGGTACCAATCACTACCAAACGATTATCTTCCGTTTGAGACTTATTGGAACGAGATCGGCGAAGAAAAACATAAATAAATTGAAATATCACGGCGCCGTATTCCGTTGGATCTATAAATCACCAATTACGGCCCTCCATCGTATGCGCTCAGACGTAGATTGTTTTTCGACCGGGATAACTATTGAATTAACTACCAAACGCTGGGATTTGCAGTATTCTGACCACCAAACGATTCTGCATCGATTCGGCGGGGCATTTTATGGATTGCGTGATAAATAAAAAAAAGTTCCGGCCGACTTTACGAAAAAAAAAGTCTCATTTAATTATATCGAAACGGTTGACCACCAAACCTATCTCATTAGGCTACCAATCACCAAACGACCACCAAACGATTAGGAATGAAAGAACAGGCTACCAATCACCAAACGACCACCAAATGATTAGGAATGAAAAAACCTTGAAAAGTTAAATTTGTTCGGCTAAGTTTATGGTGGTATCCGGGCGGCCCATCGTTGGGTCATCTCTCTTCTGTGACTTCCTGTTGAGTTCCTTTGATTTGATTCTTCATTAGTAATAAGTTTTCGCAGAATCAAATGTGCGAAAACAAATGATTTCAATCAAATAATTGTTTCCAAATGAGGTCACGACGGAAAAAAATTCGGCTATGACAGATCAGAATCCGAAGTCATAACCGAACCAAGAACGGATATCCGGCATCTTGATTAGAGGACTGCGATTGGTCACTGAAGGTCCAACCACAGAGCAAAATCGTAAAACACGGATGCACTCGCTATCTCTTGTCTGATTTCCCTTCAATAAGTCTTGATTTATAGAAAAACTTCCGGAAGCGTTTGGTATTAAATTTAGAACGATTGGTAGTCGATCACTAGATTGCGCCAACGAGAAATACGTGTGTATCGTGAACGGCCAGCTGTGATTGCCTGCCAGAAACCGCAGCGGAAAAAGGAATTTCTAACAAAAATTCACCCATTATTTTGTCGCCAATTTATTGTGATGAGACTTAATCGATAGAAAAATAAATCATAGCGTTTGGTATTCTATTCAGGTCGTTTGGTAGTCAATCAATCAATAACGCCAACGCAAAATACAGCGAATCGGGAATGAAGCGCTGGGATTGGTCGCCAGAAGCCGCACTAGCAGAATTATTTATTAGCGTAGATTCACTAGTTATTTCATGTCCGATTACGTTCTAACGGGTCGCGATCGATAGAAAAACATCCGGTAGTGTTTGGTATTCTATTCGGGACGTTTGGTAGTCGATCATCGAAATACCATAGCACAAAATACGTGCGTATCAGGCATAGAGAGCTGTGATTGGTCGCCAGAAGTCACAGGGGCAGACGACGTGCCATTTTCATAATCAGATTTACTAATAAACTCCGACCGAACCAAAAGAAATTACGCGTTTCCGAAACGGAAGGGTGCGATTGGTCGCGATAATGTACGACGTTTTTGCGATAGTTGGCGTTGGTTGTCGCGTCTTTTTCCGCTGCTCATCGTCCTATCTTATGGATCGAAATTTTCTTTTTGATTTTCCGAAAGAACGGGAAACTACCAAACGATTCGAATGATTTACCAAACGCTAACAAACGACCACCAAACGATTCGTAAAAAAAAGTTCGATTAGTCAAAGTGCCAATCTACTGCCCAATTTTTGATTATCGATTTTTGGAATAACGGAGAACTACCAAACGATTTGAATGGTTTATCAAACGCTACCAAACGACCACCAAACGATTCGTAAAAAAAAAGTTCGATTAGTCAAAGTGGGGGGGCCAACTTACTGCCCAATTTTTGATTATCGACTTTTTGAAAAACGGAGGACTATCAAACGATTTGAATGGTTGACCAAACGCTCCCAAACGACCACCAAACGATTCGTAAAAAAAAAGTTCGATTAGTCAAAGTGGGGGGGCCAACTTACTGCCCAATTTTTGTTTATCGATTTTTCGAAAAACGGAGGACTACCAAACGATTTGCATGGTTTACCAAACGATACCAAACGACCACTAAACGATTCGCAAAAACAAAAGTTCGATTAGTCAAAGTGGCGGGGCTGACTTTGACGAGGTCCCGTATGTTCCGTATACCCCAACGCGTGCCTCTATCTGACGCCTTTCTTTGCGGAACTGGCCACAAAAGCGTGGAGCGCTGCTATCTCGGAGGCATGCGTGACAGAGCGCAGTGTATCCGCGTATGCGAATTGTCTTTCTCTTCACGTTGCCGTAATGAAAAATTAATACATCCTAAATAATTAGTCGAACACAAAAACTAAAAGCATAACCCGAAAATATGAGCGATGGGCCATTAGGTAATGATACTCATAGTCTTTGACATGGATAGACCGATTTAAGTATCGCTCAATCCAATTATATTTTTTTTCATTTGCGGAAAGGACGCACATTCGACATTTACGCGTAAATTATAGTTTGGGTAACTATTCGGAAGCGGGGCTGCTGCTAGAATCAGGCTATTTTTATTTGAATGGTTATATATATATATATATATATATATATATATATATATATATATATATATATACCACACAAACCAGAAAATACAAAAAAAAATTAACCTGATTCTAGCAGGAGCCGCAATTCCGAATATTTACCATAGTTTAAAATAAAATAAAATGCTGAAAGTGGGAGGGATTATAAAGATTAATAATTTAGTTGAAAGTTTTTAATACTTGTTTATTATTAATATACAAGGTGTACGCCTTCCTGTACCCCTAATGCGTACGTAATTTCGCATATTTTCTTGTTTCGCAACTTTATTTGGACGTGCCGCGTTTTTTTGGGCTGTCAGTGGGCGCATACGAAGCCGCAAATGGTAGTGAACACCGATCGAAATAAAATCGGCGGCATCCTCCGCACAAGGAAATGTACATTTGTACATCGCTAATTTAATTGTCCATTTATTTCTGGCGTTAGTGCCTTCACCCACTTAGCTCGCAACTATTCAACATTTGGAATTTTAAATAATGAGACGTGCTCCGGGTTATTTATGTATCCACTTCAGCATCCCGGAATCATGCACCGCTTCGGCATCGCGATATATAGACACTTCGTCTTTTTTTCAGTCCATATTAGATATAAACCCTGACTACGATACACTCGAAATTACCCCGCCAAAATGAGGTTAGGCGACAACGTACATACGATGGCGAAAGACCAAATAAAAATATCACAGAAGTTTAAACATACGAGAAATACAGTCTACTGAAATAATAATTCTCGTTCTGGCCGGGGGTTCAGGGGTGAACGAATACTCAATCATTTTCCATTTATATCGCTCTTACAAATATTGGGTCGTTTCGTTTTGGATACACTTCTCTACACTTCTTCCACCTTCTGAGGACTTTCTATTATTGTATGTATTAAAATTGTAGAAAGTGTAGCTAAACCAAACAGACTATGTTTATTTCGAAAAATCTGCGTCCTTGCATAGCTGTCCGGACCTTGGGATAATTGGCTAACTTCTTCCTAGCAGCGCTTCGGGTGGCGGAAGCGATACCTGCCCGTTTGCCTCATTATATGAGTCACTCCCCACCCTAGGAGTTTCCAGACCTCTATGTATGGAGACTAGATACAGGAGGCCACACTCGGCCATTCAACTCGTCCCCAAAAACGGTATCCGAGATAGATGGCGTTGGGGTGCTCCGGACCACATGTATAGATATACGCAAAACATAGGGCCGATGAAGACGGTTCACAGCCGGTGTACCTTTCATTCATCTTTAAGTGTCAGGGTTATAAAATTTAAGACAAAGTAATATGCTATTTGATTAATACGCATACAGTACATTTAAAGCATGGTTTTTTAAATAAAAAAACTTTCGTTTTTTATGCTTGTGTGTAATTTTTCAGAGTACAAACCGAATATGTACTACCAAACTTGAGTCTGCAGATTTAATTCAATTTCTAAATTGCCAATTATGTAGGTAATCACAAAAAAAATCTTTCTCCCTATAGTTACACAATAATTTTCATATAAAATGTTAATTATACCAAATTATGTCAAAAAATGATTCGATTATTGAAAAAATGGACATTTATATCCGTCTATAGAATCGAAACATAGTTTTTTCAACTCATTCTTTTTCATATTGTCTATTATTGATACTTTGGAGAGCATGCTGTGAATGTTAAGAACTTATTACAGTGTAACGAGTCGAAAAATAGTTGATTTTCGCTATTGATTTTTCGATCGGTAAAATTCGCGAATCAGTCCAATTTTTTATGTCAAATCAAAGCACTCACGAACAACAGGAAATACGTTTTGAAACGTTTATTACTATTTCTTTTACATTTTTTAACGGTTGAAAATGTCTCTGAAATCGGGTGTTCTCGTGGTGTACACGGTCGTGGCCGTAAATATGATCTGAAACAAAATTTGTAAAAAGATTATTAACCGGTATGAAAGCTGCTATCTTCCTATAGAGTTTTTATTTAATCGAAATTGACAAGATGGCGGCGTTTTGAAAAAAAAGTATCGAACTTAGCCTATTTTGTCGAGATTGCCGTTGAGTGCTCGTTTCCACTCAGGAAGCCTGTTATTGCACTATAAAATCCAATGAAATTTTCAACTAAACACGTAGAGATAGTTTCTGAACCAAAAATTTCAACATCAATTTATCTTCAAAATATATTTACCTTAGGAGTACAAAAGACCGCGTGCTGCTGTAATCCCAATCAGTGCCCCCAGATCGCGCGCAAAAGTGACCCCCTCTCTAGTCTCTTACGCGCCCATCACACAATCATAGTAGCGCGTGTCCGTGAGCGAGCGACGCTCGGACATCTTCGGAAAGAGCCGAGCGCGCCGAAGTTTCCCGACCGTGCCTTCGGCAGCCACACCAGTGCATGGACGCTGAGCACGTTCATGTGCGGCCAAGCCGAAACCAAGCCTTCGAGGGAAAAAGCAATCTGAGCACAACGCGCGCGTGACGTCACCCGACGGCACGAGCGAGGCTTTTCGATGATTTCAATGCTTATTTAGCACTTGATTCTCTGCGTTATTAATGTATACAAAAAAATGTATCGCGCACCCTGATCGCTAATTTTTTTAGTTTATACGTTAATTTAAATATAATAATGAATGTAAATTACAACTTACTTATCTTCTAAAAAATTGTTTACGCTTTACTCACACCCGTCCTTATGCCAAATAAATTATAATTCATAAAAGTAAGCGGAAATATATTTATATTCGTATTATTATATTAATTCTCATACTTTCATCAAGCGATAAAGCATTAGCCCTAAAAACAAGCCAATCATCCATCCGGCCGCGAATCGTCAGTACCAGAAAGTGCACATATTCTACAAGCGATGAGATGGTCCCGTTGGTAGCGTTCCCGACTTCGGTCCGCAGGGGCGTGGAATCATTCCCCGCGCTCAGTATTTAAAAAAAAATTAGTATTACTATTAATTTTTATGTGATTAGTTATTTGCACAAACCGTCCTTTCAATATTTTAAGACAATCCCTTAAGGGATTTTTGGCGAGTCGCAATAGTTTTCAGAAATTTAATTCTTCAGTTTTTTTTCAAAAGGTCAGGTCCCCCTCCCCCTCCGCCGATCGTGCGGAAAGTTTACACAAACCTTCCTTTCAATATCTTAATTCCCTCAAGGGATTTTCAGCGCCTCGCAATAGTTTTCGAGATATCGATTTTTTTTCTAAGGCTCGCCGACTATACATATATCTGCTACGTCCCCGTTCATACCTATATATGTTATCGCGCTCTCCGTTTTGTCCGAACGAAAATATTCAAATAAACCCAATCAAACAAACCTAAAGGAAACCCCTGTAAGGGTTGGTTAAAAATATTAAAAGGACGGTTTGTGCAACATTTCAGCTCGATCGGCGGGGGAGGGGGGGGTGTGAAATCTTACCCATATGATTCATTCGCGATGCGATGTGTATCTAGGGAATCGCGATTGTCGCAACGACTGCCACACAGTGCAGCCAGATCGCGCGTAAAAGTTACCCCCTCTCTAGTCTCTTACGCGCCCATCACACAAACATAATAGCGCGTGTCCGTGAGCGAGCGACGCTCGGACATCTTCGGCAAGAGCCGAGCGTGGTCGAAGTTTCCCGACCGCGCCTTCGGCAGCTGCGCCAACACATGGACGCTGAGCATGTCCATGTGCGGCCAAGCCGAAACGAAAGCTTCGAGGGAAAAAGCCATGGAGGCTAGAGTGGGAGGAGGCCGATCTGTGCATTTCAAAGTGGCTACAAAAATGTGGTCAGACCGGGATGGCGCCACTATCTCTAAAACCTCGAGCACGAAGCAGAGTATCGATGTCGTGTAAGAGAGATGGAAGAGGATCGAATACGCATCCCAGCAAGCAGTGCAGCGAGATCGCGCGCAAAAGTTACCCCCTCGCTGGTCTCTTACGCGCCCATCACACAATCATAGTAGCGCGTGTCCGTGAGCGAGCGACGCTCGGACATCTTCGGAAAGAGCCAAGCGCGCCGAAGTTTCCCGACCGCTCCTTCGGCAGCTACACCAACGCATGGACGCCGAGCTCGTTCATGTTCGGCCAAGCCGAAACGAAGGTTTCAAGGGAAAAAGCAATGGGAGCACGACTCGCGCGTGACGTCACCCGACGGAACGCGCGAGGCTTTTAGATGATTTCGATGCTTATTTAGCTCTTGATTCACTGCGTTATCAATGTATACAAAAAAATGTATCGCGCACCCTGATTGCTTATTTTTTTAGTTTATACGTTAATTTAAATATAATTATGAATCCAAATTACAACTTATTTATCTTCTAAAAAATTGTTTACGCTTTACTCACACCCGTCCTTATGCCAAATAAATTATAATTAATAAAAGTAAGCGGAAATATATTTATATTCGTATTATTATATTAATTCTCATAATTTCATCAAACGATAAAGCATTATCCCCAAAAGCAAGCCAATCAACCATCCGGCCGCGAATCGTCAGTACCAGAAAGTGTATATTCTACAAGCGATGGGATGGTCCCGTTGGTAGCATTCCTGGCTTCGGTCCGCAGAAGCGTAGGATCGTTCCTCGCGCTCAGTGCTTTTTTAAAAATTATTATCACTATTAATTCTTGTTTGATTAGTTATTTTTATTAAGTTATCATTATTATTTTTATTAGTTATCTTTTAGTGCCGAAAAATTTATCGCACACTCCGACCGCTTATTTGATTAGTTTGTACGTTAATTTGAATGTAATAATAAATCTACATTACAACTTATGTATCTTTTAAAAAATTGTTTGCGCTTTACTCACACCCGTCTCTATGCCAAATAAATTGTAATTCATAAAAGTAAGCGCCCTGTCATTTTGGTCAACCGGTTGTACAAGACAGTTGAGTCAACGTAAAAGTTCAACGGTTGAATTTGGACAGCTTCTCAACTGTTCATCTTTGAAAGTCGACTATCCTGCGTTTTCTGTGGATGGTTGACTCGATGGTTAACTCGGCGGTTGATTGGATGGTTGACTCGACGCAATATATTTAATGATTAATCAAATTATACTGTCTTGATAATTAAATTGATGATTTGCTGAGAATTGAGTCATCAAACACTTGGGGGGCGGGGGGGGGGGATATCCGCAGCAGATTGTGCGGCGGAGTGAGACAACCATCCAGCGAAAACAAAATGGCCGCGGTTAAACCACCGTTGAATCAACCATTAGGATTTTTTTTACGGTCGACTTTATAGTTGTAAAGCTGTCCAAATTCAACCGTTGATTATTTCGGTTGACTTTGCAGTTGCCAAAATTGCTAGCGCGGAAATATATTTATAGTCGTATTATTATATTCATTCTCGTAAGTTACGATTCGCGGCCGGATGGATGTGGCTTGTTTTTGGGGATAATGCTTTATCGCTTGATGATAGTATATGAGAATGAATATAATAATGCGAATATAAATATATTTTCGCTTAGTTTTTATGAATTACAATTTATTTCGCATAGGGACGGGTGTGAGTAAAGCGCTAACAATTCTTCAGACGATAAATAAGTTGTAATTTAGATTTATTATTAAATTAAAATTAACGTACAAACTAATCAAATAAGCGGTCGGAGTGCGCGAATAATTTTTCGACACTAGAAGATAACTAATTAAAATAATAATGATAACTAATAAAAATAACTAGTCAAATAAGAATTAACGGTAATCAGAATTTTAAAAAAAGCACTGAGCGCGGGGAACGATCCCGCGCCCCTGCGGACCGAAGCCAGGAACGCTACCAACGGGACCATCTCATCGCTTGTAGAATATGCACTTTCTGGTACTGACGATTCGCGGCCAGATGAATGATTCGCTTGTTTTTGGGGATAATGCTTTATCGCTTGATGAAAGTATGAGAATTAATATAATAATACGAATATAAATATATTTCCGCTTACTTTTATGAATTATAATTTATTTGGCATAAGGATGGGTGTGAGTAGAGTGTAAACAATTTTTTAGAAGACAAATAAGTTGTAATTTGGATTTATTGTTATATTTAAATTAACGTATAAACTAAAAAAAAAGCGATCAGGGTGCCCGATACATTTTTTTGTATACATTGATAACGCAGAGAATCAAGAGCTAAATAAGCATTGAAATCGTCTAAAAGCCTCGCGCGTTCCGTCGAGGGACGTCACGCGCGAGTCGTGCTCAGATTGCTTTTTCCCTCGAAGCCTTCGTTTCGGGTTGGCCGCACATGAACGAGCTCGGCGTCCATGTGTTGGTGTAGCTGACGAAGGCGCGGTCGGGAAACTTCGGCGCGCTCGGCTCTTTCCGAAGATGTCCGAGCGTCGCTCGCTCACGAACACGCGCTACTATGATTGTGTGATGGGCGCGTAAGAGGCTAGAGAGGGGGTAACTTTTGCGCGCGATCTGGCTATATATCATTTTGCATCTCTCTCGCACGCAGCCTACTTCTCAAGTATCATGCTGCCTTATGCACAGTTCACTTCTCATTATTTACTTGTTCCGTCTCTGTCACACGCAGCTCACTTCTCGACGTCTTAGCAATAGTGGCTCCATCCCGGTATGACCACATTTTTGTAGCCACTTTTTTCAAGTCTCTCCATAAGAGATCGGACTCCTCCCACTCTAGCCTCCCTGGAAAAAGCAATCTGAACACGTCTCGCGTGTGACGTCACCCGACGGCACGCGCGAGGCTTTTAGATTTCAATGCTTATTTAGCGCTTGATTCTCTGCGTTATTAATGTATACAAAAAAAAAGTATCGCGCATTCTGATCGCTTATTTTTATAGTTTATACGTTAATTCAAATATAATAATAAATCTAAATTGCAACTTACTTATCTTCCAAAAAAATTGTTTACCCTTTACTCACACCCATCCTTACGCCAAATAAATTATAATTCATAAAAGTAAGCGGAAATGTATTTATATTCGTGTTATTATATTAATTCTCATACTTTTATCAAGCGATAAAGCATTATCCCCAAAAACAAGCCTATCATCCATCCGGCCGTGAATAGTAAGTACCAGAAAGTGCACATATTCTACAAGCGATGAGATGGTCCCGTTGGTAGCGTTCCTGGCTTCGGTCCGCAAGGGCCCATAGTGCCAATTTTTCTCCAAATTTTTCATAATTTCTCATATTTTAGTCATATTTGAGATTTTCGGAGGAAAAATGATTTTAAAAAGATTCAAGTACTGGTCTATTTCCCAAAAAACACATTTTTTTTACTGAAAATTCATGATTTCTAATTTTTTCCGCGGAAAGGCCATAGCCGGCCCCCTCGCCGGCTAAGGCCATGGCCGGCCCCCTCGCCTAGTGAACGGCTGCGGAGATATTCGGAAAAATTTTTAAATGAAAAAAATGAGATTTTCGTAAAAAAAAACTTTTTACATTTTTTGATCCCTCATAATTCTGAGAAATAATGAATTTCCGAATTTTTTGCAAACAATATTTTCCTTAAGGGGTAATACCACTGTAACGGCCTGCCACGAAGCGTTTTAGACAAATAATACTGGGGGTAATTATTAAGCATATATTGAAGTATATTGCAAAAAAATTTTATGGGAAAATATTACAAAATGGCGACACTGCAACAAATTCTTCCGAGGCATGTTGAACTCAAGGTGCTCTGCGGCATGCAATATAACTTGTGCCAATTTTAATCTGGACAAAATATTTTTTTTTATTAAATGTAGATGAGTGTAGCTAGTGAACCTCGTAGGGGATTTTAAAAATATTGATTTTTGAGTAATTGCCGAGGATGTGACTAAAAATGTTCAATTTTTGTTTTAGGACAGTTATTTGGTAATACATATTGTTTTAAATTTCTTATCGAAAATCCCCTACGTGGTTCAGTAGCTACACTCATGTAGACTTAATAAAACGAAATTCTTTTTTTTTAAATTAAAATTGGCATAGTTATACTGCGTGCCGCAGAGGTTCGACATGCTTCGGAAGAATTGCTGCAGTGTCGCCATTTTGTAATATTTTCGAATAAAAATTTATAGCAATATACTTAAATATATGCTCAATAAATACCGCAACCATTATTAGTTGATCACATTTTCTTTCGCCAAAAAAAAAGATCAAAAAATACGCTTCCTGTAAGGCCGTCACAGTGGTGTTACCCCATAAAATCTTCATTTAATTTCCGAGATTTCACCGTGATCATAAGGGGGCATCCATTAATTACGAGAGGTGATTTTGGCGATTTTTCGACCCCCCCTCCACCCGTGCTGAGATGTCGTGAGATTTTTCAAAATGCATACGTTCACGGAAAATAAATTGTAGTAGAAGTAACTGCGGTTATAGTACCATTTACTCCACCATGTAAAGTAGTAGGGAGACTCTTCCTACGTGATAAAAATTATGTCATTACTAAAATTACTAAAATTACTAAAATTACATGATATTTGCCGAAGCCCCCTCTCCCCCACGTGAGATTGGGTGAGATTTCGCTCGACCCCCTCCCCGCCCCCTAATCGCGCCACGCGTAATTAATGGACGTAGGGGATATTCGATAAGTTTATTTAAACAATATTTATTAACAAATAACTGTCTTAAAAAAAATGAACATTTTTAGTCAAACACTCGGAAATTCCTCAAAAATCAATATTTCTAAAATCCTCTACGTGGTTCACTAGCTACACTCATCTAGATTTAATTTAAAAAAACATTATTTCGTCCAGATTAAAATTGGCACAAGTTATACTGCGTGCCGCAGAGCACCTTAAGTTCAACATGCCTCGGAAGAATTTGCTGCAGTTTCGCCATTTTGTAATATTTTCCCATAATTTTTTTCTGCAATATACTTCAATATATGGTTAATAATTACCCCAAGTATTATTTGTCTAAAACGCGTCGTGGCAGGCCGTTACAGTGGTATTACCCCTTGAGGAAAATAATGTTTGCAAAAATTTCGGACATTCATTATTTCTTAGAATTATGAGGGATAAAAAATGTAATGTTTTTTTTTTACGAAAATCTCATTTTTTTCATCTATAACTTTTCTCCGAATATCTCCGCAGCCGTTCACTCAATAGGAAAAAGAAAAAGTTCCGGAAAAAATAACAAGTTTTTTTTAAGAAAATCTAATTTTTTTTCATCTTCAAATTGTCTCCGAATATCTCCGCAGCCTCAGGTTCACTCAGGTAATAGGAAAAAGGGAAATTTCCGGAAAATAATAATAATAATAATAAGTTCTTTTTACGAAAATCTCATTTCTTTTCATCTTGAACTTTTCTCCGAATATCTCCGCAGCCTCAAGTCATAGGAAAAAGATAAATTTCCGAGGAAAAAAATGAGAAATCATGAATTTTCAGTAAAAAAAATGTGTTTTTGGGAAGTTTTTTTCTCCGAAAATCTGAAATATGACTAAAATATGAGAAATCATGAAAAATTTGCACTAGGGGCCCCCGCGGACCGAAGCCAGGAAGGCTACCAACGGGTCCATCTCATAGCTTGTACAATATGTGCACTTTCTGGTACTTATGATTCGCGGCCGGATGGATGATTGGCTTGTTTTTGGGGATAATGCTTCATCGCTTGATGAAAGTATGAGAATTAATATAATAATACGAATATAAATATATTTCCGCTTACTTTTATGAATCATAATTTATTGGGCATAAGGACGAGTGTGAGTAAAGCGTAAATGATTTTTTAGAAGATAAGTAAGTTGTAATTTAGATTTACAGTAGAACCTCGATTATCCGAACCAATTCGGACCGAGACTAGTTAGGATAATCGAAACGTGGGTTTTTTGGAAGGAGATCATAAACACAACACCGTTGTACATAAAAACAGTACGTGCATATATATTAAAATTTGACATACATATTAACGTTGAAATATATGTGTGTGTGTGTGTGTGTGTGTGCGTGTGTGTGTGTGTGTGCGCGCGTGTGTGTGTGCGTGCGTGTGCGTGTGTGCGTGTGCGTGCGTACGTGCGTGCGTGTGTAGGTGTGTGTGTTTTAAATACTTGAAAAAAGTCGAATGCCCTTTTTATATTAAAAAAAATAAAATCTACCATTTTTAATTGACAAACGGCTGTAACGCGTTTTTGAGCGGCTAAGTCTCGCAGCCGTTTGAGAAGGAGAAGTTGCGTTGGGTTGCTCATTGTTACTCACGGCGGTGGCAGCGAGCAACAATGTATCTTTCGCGCCAACATTCGGATAATAGAGCGTTCGGATAAACTAAGTCATCGTTCGGATAATTGAGGGTTCGGATGATCGAGGTTCGGATAATCGAGGGTCTACTGTATTATTATATTTAAATTAACGTCTAAACTAAAAAAATAAGCGATCAGAGTGCGCGATACATTTTTTTGTATACATTAATAACACAGAGAATCATGAGCTAAATAAGCATTGATATCATCTAAAAGCCTCGCGCGTTCCGTCGGGTGACGTCACGCGCAAGTCGACGCTCAGATTGCTTTTTCCCTCGAAGCCTTCATTTCGGCTTGGCCGCACATGAACGTGCTCAGCGTCCATGTGTTGGTGTAGCTGCCCAAGGCGCGGTCGGGTATCTTCGACTCCGCTCGACTCTTGCCGAAGATGTCCGAACGTCGCTCGCTCACGGACACGCGCTACTATGATTGTGCGACGGGCGCGTAAGAGACTAGAGAGGGGCTAACTTTTACGCGCGATCTGGCTGCACTGCTGCCACATCGATGTGGAATGAAAATTGAGTCTTAGAATTGGTAAACATAGATTTTTACTTTTGTACATTTATACAGATCCATACAAATATATACATATATGAAACCTAGCAATGTGTACAGCCTTCATAAAGAGGAAGGTAAAACATTAACGCAAATTTTACGTTATTTACATTATTGTACATACAAGTTTAATCGACGGAGCGCGCGTTAAAAATTATATTTTAGTGCATCTCGTGTCTATATAGATAGACATTTCTATATAGATAGACAGATAGAATTCTTATATATAGATTGTTTTGGAGAATACCGAAATATAGAAATTAGGTCAATGTTTTTTTTTTGTTGCGGAAGCAGTAACAAACACAATGTATTTACAGACACAAGGAAATTCATAAGAAATTTGCATCCAGACAAAATTTTTACAGATTATCACACTTTTATTTACACATTGTGACACGCTGTACAGATAATGAATAATAACGAAATACAGAAATCGAGTCAATGTTTTTTTCCGTTGCGACAACCGTAACAAACAAAATTGATTTATAGACACAAGAAAATTCATAAGAATTTTTAATCCAGACAAAAGTATTACAAATTATTACACTTCATATTTGTACATTATGACACGCTGTACAGATAAAGAATAATAACGAAATACAGAAATTAAGTCAATATTTTTTTTTTCGTTGCGGAAACCGTAACAAACAAAGTTTATTTATAGACACAAGAAAATTCATAAGAATTTTGCATCCAGACAAATTTTCACAAATTATCACACATTATATTCACACATTGTGATACGCTCTACAGATAAATCGATCTTACAGTTTTGATTTTTTTCTATTGTATTTCGTTTTAATTTTCCTTGCGTCATTATTTTCGTTGACCGATCACGCTAGAAAATGTCCTCTCACGACGAGATAATAGTTTATCACTCTCTTCGTGAACTCTTCGTTGTGTGATTGGCATCTCACGTATTGCAAATTTTTCATGTCCGAAACCTTGTCGAGAACTTGATGGAGAGTGTTGATTTTATCGTCAGTTCTCGAACGATCGCTGCACTCCAAGTTTGTCTCGCGTTCGGGCACTGACAGCAACAATTCAAACAATATTACAAGCTTTTATTTAACTTGACTTTCTATGAAAATGGAAAATCGTTATTTCACCCACTCACGGACTACTTAGAGCTCTGAACTTTTGAAAACATGCATCTAAAAGGTGACAATGCATGATTCAATCTTAAAAATAAAAATAAAACGACTTTCTGTGAGATTCAAAACAAAAAATCGATATTTCACCCACTTCCCGACTACTTGGAGCTCTGAAATTCTGCAAACATGAATCTGAGAGGTGACAATGCATAATTTATCAAAAAACAAAAAAAATGACCATCATACAATACCTCTAATGGACCTATATAACGATGTTATTAACCCTTATGTGTGTAACCCAATTTTTATTACTTTCAGTAATAGTAATCACCTCCAGTTTTAATTACTTTTTCAGTTGAAATGTGAACAAAATCATTACAAATCGATTTACTTAATTGAATAAACATACAATAAAGTAATTAAGCCATATTTAGGTAGAATTTCATTATAAAATTTATCACAATGGATCATAAAGTGGCGCGAAACAAAGATAAAGACTCCGAAGTCGGATACGACAGCGACGACGAAGACTGGCTACCAAGTCAAGCGTTAGAAGACGAAACTGAACTGGATGTTGTAACCGAAAACGAAGCGTTCACAGAAGAGCAAGAGAGCAGCAGTGACGCCGAAGAAAGTGAAAGCGAGACCGGGGATGCAGTTCTAGGTACATCTGTGAGACTGGAACAAGCAGGTATCGGAAATAGTGACAAATATATTGCGAAGGACAAAACCGTTTGGAAGAAGAATCCGCCTGAAATTCGTCAAACTGCTTCCCATAACGTATTGCGACAAAGGAGTGGTCCACACAGATGCACTGAAACATTGTCGGTAGTGCACAGATTCAAAAAAATTATGACGGTAGAGATGATCGATATCATTATTCGCTACACGAATCAAAAAGCTGAGGAGCTTTATAGAAGATTCAACGCAGAGAATCCCAATTCGACTCGATCATGGCGACCGGTAACAGTTCAAGAAATGTACGCATTTATTGGGATTTTGATTTGTTCTGGGGCCAACAACTCGAATACAGATCATGTCAGTGAAATGTGGAAAACATCTTCATATCCTCTTTACCGTGCGCCGATAAGTTACAACAGATTTCGTGCGTTATTACGATTCATTCGTTTCGACAATTCCCAAACGCGTGAGGAACGCACACGAAAGGATAAAGCTGCACCTATACGCGATATATGGGTAATGTTGAATTCGAATTTGAGTAAGATGTATAAACCGACGGAAAATTTAACGATTGATGAGCAGCTTCAACCTTATCGTGGACACACCAAGTTCACACGGTATATTCCCTATAAGCCGGCTAAATACGGTATCAAAGTATGGTGGATTTGCGATGCGGAAAATTTATATCCCTTATCGGGAATAATATATACGGGTAAAATTGGCAACGTTCGTGAAAAAAATCAAGGAGAGAGAGTTGTAAAAGAACTTGCAGCTCCATTCAAAGGACGCGGCTGAAATATCACGATGGATAATTTCTTCACTCCTCTACCTCTCGCTAAACACTTATTATCTTGGAAATTGACAATTACCAGTACTTTGAGGAAAAACAAACCATACATTCCCAAAGAAATGGCTGCCAATGAATCTAGAGCAGAATTGTCTTCCTCTTTGGTTTTCACAAACGCGAAATCGCACTTTGCTCTTACGTCCAAAAAAAAAAAACAAAGCTGTAATCTTACTTTCTACAGTACATTGCGACACTGCTGTCAACAACGATGCAAAGAAAAAACCGCATATGATCGAATATTACAATAAATATAAGATTGGCGTCGACACGATGGACCAAATGGTTACGCGATACACGACGCATAGGCGCACTCAGAGATGGCCTCTTGCATTTTTTTAAACATAATTGATGTCGCTGCTCCTGCAGCATACATTATTTTTTATAAAAATAATAATATGCTCAAGAAAAAAACGAATGAGCATCGTAGTTTTGTGCGCCAATTGAGCGAAGAACTTGCGAAACCAGTGATTGAGGATCGATCGCTTTTCGAACATTCAAATCATGCGACATCACCCAGCGAGACTTGCTATTGAAAGCATGATAGGATCCTCAGTCTCTGCTTCCACTGCTGCGATTAGAGGAACTGAGGCTCGCGATAGTTCTGGGCGAAAAGTTATTACCGGTTCATGCCATATTTGTTATAAGTTAACAATTAAAAGGCGCAAGAAAACTCGCAAAAGTTGCAAAAATTGCGAAAAACCTGTGTGCGATGAGCACTCGGAGACTCATATTACATGTTTAGATTGCGAGAAATAAATAATTTTTTATTGTATTCATACCTTACATCATTGTATTCGTTTATTTATGAACCTCTATGACCCCAATAAAACATTTATTAACATTAACTTTGATTTACAGGTGAATATATCAAATTTTTCTTTAGTGAGTACCCGGGTACCCTGGTTGCACCCTGGGACTACCCGTACTTCAAGGTCATTTTTCTTAAGCACACAATTTTTTTTTCTCGAAATATAGCAATGTCAATCTCTTTGTAAAGATTAAAACTTCCTAGATCCGGAGGGGTAGGGCGAATTTTTTTTTTAATTACGAGCAAAGATGTGACGAGGTGGGTACCCGGATACCCAGTCGCACACATAAGAGTTAACACCTTTGATAAAAATAACTTCACAATATACCATTAATCCCTCTTTGCAAACATTCCAGAGCTCTAGTACAATCAATTAAAGAAAACAACGTAGAACATAATTTTTTTTACCAAGTCACCTATATGCACTATAAATAAAACTTAATTTACATAAATCCGTTAACATATCAACTGTATTTAGTTTACTGTAAAAAACCTTAGATTTCTTAAATAAAAATCCTGAAACTGAGTATAAACGTGTGATAATAATTTCTCTAATTAGTATTATGCAAAATTAAATACGTTAATGAAACTGAATTGATAAAATTTATTAAACATTTAGAAAGTTGAGCGCTTCAAGCTTTTATTTAGTCATTTTTTTTGTTTTCTCACCATCCAATTGTCTTCTTGCAAGGAAAAAATGGCGTGGAAGCTACGAGTGGTCAACAAATACTTAGAGGTCGCTCAAGCCTCCCAAGAATTAAAATTTTCATTTAAAAATCGATTTCTTTCTTCGTCCTCTCTTACTCATAAATTTTACGCTTTATAATTTTTCATTTAACCTTGCGAAAGCAGATGAATATTTACCGATCGCTCAAGGTTTTCGAAATTCAAAATTTCCGCGAAAAAATAAATCTTGCATGCAATTCCTTGTAATATAAAAACAAAATAAACAGCGAAGTGTTACTTTTTCTGAGTAAGTTATTATTATAATTTGGAACAAACACCAATTGCACTATATGTGTTATTATTCATTTTTATGTATTATTGTATTATGGCGTCGCTCGTCACAGAGAACAGCTACGATTGGTCCGCAGTTTGACTGACGAGACCAACTGTGGGACGCATTATGATGGGTGGGAAATAGCTGCCATTTCAGTTTCACGAATAATACGACCTATAATTTTGTTTCTGGACAAGAGCTTTAAATAATTATTTTATGAGAACAAAGATTATAATTCTTGGATTAGCAGTGTGAGGTAAATTTGAAAAATCTGTTTCCAAAGACGAAATGATCGGAGTGGGCACGCACTAGTCAAAAATCACCCGTGACTTTTTCGTCACTGTCGCCACGTTTTATTGACCCTTATAGCGGTGACACGTATTTGAGCACGCGGGCGCACCGCCATAAGAGGGAATGGTACCTCATCGCGGTCGGTATGGCAGATCGCGATAGTAGATACCCACGGATTTCCGAAACGGCTCTTCAGAATCTCATGAAATTTGACCAGACAATGTCAAATTGATAAACGAACGGCTGTCTTTTCATCAGATTTCTTGAATCGAAGAAAAAAAACGTAGATTGTATTACCATGCTGAACTCGTGATGGAAATGATGAAAAATAAAAAGTTTGGCTAAAGCCACGACTTGGAATGAAGTAGAGCCGTGTAGCCACGTTGAAAACACGCATTTTGGCACTTCAATCATTTCATTCCTCCGCATAATTCAGGAAATCCGTGGAAAGTTGTAAATAGTAGGTGATTGTTGACGATTCCGAGGAAATCTCGCTCGATATTTGGGAACTGAGTTCCCGTGAATTCCGCCATGGCCGATTGGCGTGCACCGAGAATTTGACAGTTCAAATATGGCGATGTGCGAACTCGCTCCAAAATCTAATTGTTGCTTTTCGAAGCAGCAAAGTGTTAAAAACAAGTTTTGTGATGTATTGCGTGCGACAATATTACAAAAAAAATGTATCGTGCCATTTACCGGGTGAACTGCGAGCGACGTGGAGGTATGTACTGATTTTACTCTTACTGTTTTTCGGAGAATTATTTCGTGGAATGCCTCTACATCTATTTGTTCTTCCCGTCTTTTTCTTTAATTTTTTTTGTTTACGTTTTTTTAACGGTAGTTCTACTCGCGAGAAAGTATGTGCGAAATCTCATAAATGAATGTGAGGTTAAGATATACTTTCTCCAAAGTACTGCGAGAGAGAAAACTTTGAGCAATAAATTGTAACTTTTTTCAGATTCTGCATGTCATTTTTGTTCATGCCATCGAACCTTATGATGATGATGGTCAGGAAAAAAAAGTGGATTCCATTGGCGAAGGACTGCGGAGGAACATCGAAGAACCACAGACGCAGTCATTCGGAGCTACGTCGAAGCCCAGCGCAACAAATTTCATAAGGTGAAGAATGTTGCAGTAATCCAAGGTAAGAGAAAACGTGTTCTCGTACAAGAAAAGCCTGCATTGGCCCTGTGCATATGCACATGAGCATAGCTCTTGCAGCAAAGTAAAATTTGCTGCAAGAGACCATGCTTGCTCTCTGCGAAGCACAGTATCATGCACAATACAATGTACTTGTGCTTCGCAGCAGAATCCTCGCAGGCCCATTGCATACGGTTTGGTTTGTACAAAGCAACGGAGGCAATATCATCGCAGCGGTACTTATATCGCTTTGTCTTGCGAAGATTTTCCTTCCGATGCAGTATGCCAGCTATGGTACTTGTGCTTCGCAGCAAGATATTGACAGGAACAGCGCAGAGAACGCTACGGTCCGCGAAAAGACACAATCTCTCCGCAAGCATCTTTGTGCTGGATTGTCGCAGGCATATTGCATCGAAAAGAAAATCTTCGCAGGTACGAAGGGCTGCGAATGAGCTTGCAATGATATTGTCTTCGTTGCCCTTTGCGGACCACAGTTTCCTGTCCAATATGCTTGTGAAGATGCATCTACGACCGCTCGCTCTCTCGCAGCTTGCTCTCTGCGAACCACAGTTACATAGGTTATGCAATGTACTTGTGCTTCGCAGCTAGATCTTCGTGGGCACATTGCAGAGCAAAGCTGTAGTTTGGAAGGAAAACATAAACAAGATCTTCATCCACACGTGTGTGTAAGATCGTATGGTCTTGAAGTGTGCATCGTACAAATGCAACGAAATTTCGTTTTCTATTGTCCTTCCCTCATTTTCATGTTTTTCGGGTTTGATTTTGTAGAATTTATTGTTCTAAAATTAGAATACGAGAAACAAATTTTCGTTGCGTTCCAAAAATGAAAACATCAAGACCATAAGATCATGGCAAGCGTATTGCACCAGAAGAAAGATCTTGGCAGGCACAAATGTGCCTGTAACGATCGAAGAAAGGTTTTTTAAGGTAGTCCGAGCGCGCAATCTTGATTTCTATAGATTTTGTTCAAATTTTAACCAGACATTATTCATATCATTATGCATGTTTGAGTGAAATTTCAGAACAGTCGACTATTTAGATTGGGAGATAATAGGTTTTAAAATTGCAACTTTTAACACTGCAGGGTCTGCATTCAAATTTAGACAGAATAATTTTCCGTAAAAAATATTTGTCCCCTATAATAAGAAGCCATATGGCAACACCGCATCGTTCCACGTATCCAATGACGTGACTTTGCGAGGCATATTTAAAATAATACTGCAACACAAATTTTTATTTGGAAGTAATTTTTAATCGAACAAAGTTTTTAATTAGTTATGAATGAACCAACACTTTGATTTGTTAATGTAGATACCATAAACAATATAGAATATTAATATTTATAATGCAAATATTTTTTTATGACACCATTTGTAACTTTAGGAACACGATAATTTTTTTCTCAAAATATTGAACAATACTGTTCTGTGGTGTTGGCATATGTCTTCTTATTATAGGGGACAAATATTTTTTTACGGAAAATTATTGTCTAAATTTCAATGCAAACCCTTTAGGGTTAAAATTTGAACAAAATCTATAGAAGACAAGATTGCGCGCTCGTGCTACCTTAAATGGATTTAGATAATCGTGCAAAATGGAATATTAGATAAATATTATAGAAAATGGATAATTCAATCGTCAGAGGAGGGCGTGAATCGCATGACATTGACTTATAATTAGAAAATAAAATGTTCACTTTTTTGTCAAAAATTCAATTTGTTTTTTTCAATTAAAAAAACAACTAAACAAAATTTGTTTGTTCAAAAAGTACATTGGAAGCCTCCTTTCAAGATTTAATTATCCAATTTTTTTGACACTTAAATTGTCTTTTAAAACGCGTGTTCAGTATTCTTTTTATACTTTTATAATTTCGCGTCTTTCGCGCCGAAACATTACCGACGCGCCTTGCGCTGTTTTCGTCGAAAGGCGCTGGTAGTATATGTCAAAGTTTGCGTCACTGCATGCGCGGCGAGCGAAGAAAGATTATAGATACGGCAGACTGTATGCCGCGTGTTAGCTTTGTTTACGCGAGCTTCGACAGGTCGTCGGGACTTACATGCGGGCATGTGTTTCGTGACTGCGAAGCAAATTTATGTCCCAACGATAGAAAAATAATTTAATATCAGACTGTAATATTGTGATTTGTGGATTGTGATATCGTGATTTGTGGACCTTTTAGTCATAATTCGAAATAAAACAATAATGGGTCGACCGCAAAAGAAGCGGTTGTCGCGCAAATATGCGTTCTGTTTAAAGTACGTATTCTTATTATTTTTATTCCCATCACTCAGTTTACTATTGAAAAGTATTCTTTTCACATCAATATTTTCTGTATATTCCGCGTGAAAAATAATAATATAAATATAAGAAATATAATCAAGCGGGCGGAAGGGTCAGGAAATGAGAAGAAAAGTATGAATATAAAGGCAAAATATGCGAACAAGAAAAAAGTGGGAAACGTGTAGAACGCGAATGAAACTCAAAAAGCAAATAAGAGAAAACAAAAGACCTGGCGGAAAATAAAAGAATGTACAATGGATTGGATAAACGACAGAGAATACAAAGTATTAAAGGAATGAAAGGCAAAAGAAGATAGAAGTGCGTAAAAGGTCAAGAGCAAGCGCGCGTAAATAAAAAAGAAAAACCCGTGCAGACTGAATAGGGCTAGGAGGCGGCGGGGGGTCCAAAAAGTCAAAAGCAAGAACGGGTAAATAAAAATTACAAAGTATTGTTGAAATAGGAAAAATATGAAAAATCTACAAAAGGAAGACGACCGGTTTGCTGAAAATGCTTCGATTTTTTTAGTTTATTTCGAAACATGACCCAAATAAAATATTTTATCGGCAGAATGTTTGAATGCATGTCCACACAAATATTCTAAACTGTTCATACAGATATTCCGCCGATAAAATATTTGATTTGGCCCGATAAAATAATACATTCTGCCCATAAAATATTTAATTTGGGCCATGTTTCGAAATAAGCTAAAACAAATGAAGCCATTCCAGCCCTAAAATCTAAAGTTTTCGAAGAATTTATGCAACTGGCCTTTTTTGTACATTTTTCATCCTTTCTCCTTTTTACAATAGTTTGTAATTTTCAATTACCATTCTTGTTTTCGACTCAATTGCGCCCCCACTTATCCTTATTGAGTCCCACCCTTTTCCTCTTGTAGATTTGCTATCCTTTGTTCATATTCTGCAACAGTTTTTCTGCTTGCAGAAAAAAAGCTTGCATTCGACTTTTTACGCATTTTTCTCCTTTTTTCTTTCATTCCTTTCATACTCTGTATTTTCTGTCGTTCATCCATTTCATCGCACATTGTTTTATTTTCTGCTATGTTTATTATTTCCTTATATTAGCTTTTTGGGCTTTATTACATTTTTACTTGGTTTCCACTTTTTCATGCTCGAATATTTTGCCTTCATATCGAAACTCTTTTTCCCATTGTCTGACACTTTCGCCCACTCTGTTATAATGTGGTGCGTTCTTCTATTAATTCAATATTTTATTGGCAGAATGTTTGTATGAAATATTTGTTCTGAAATATCCATTCTAAAATATTCACACAAATATTCCTAAAAAAAACATAAAAAATTAAAGCGATTCCAGCCCTCAAAATGTCGAGATTGTTATCTTTCTTTCATTTTCTGCAATAGTTTTTCATTTTTCTTCATGCGCGCTTGCTTTTCACTTTTTACGCACTTCGATCTTCTTTTTCTCTTTCATTCCATTCATACTTCGTACTTTCTGTCGTTGATCCATTCCATCCCATGATCTTTTATTTTTTGCTGTGTTTATTGTTTCTTGTTATTTGCTTTTCGGGTTTGATTAGCTTTTTTCTTGTCGCCCATTTTTTTGCTCGCATATTTTACTTTTATATAGATACTTTTTTGCCATTGCCTGACACCTCCCTCCCCTGTTATATTTGTTATTTTTGTTATTATTGTTGGCGGGATTTTCTATTAATTTGCATACAAAATGTAGTAGCAGCGATTTATGCTGAGATAATATCTATCAGATTTCTAAACATTAACCTCCCCTGTACGAAAATGATTTTCCTCACATCACATTGTAACAGAACATTATTTTATTTTCACACATATACCCTTCCGGGCTTTTGCATTCACTCATCTCAACTTTCATAATTTTAATAATATATTAACGAAGGCTGCATTCTGCCTTCTCCGTCTCCCCCTATCACCGCAGTTTTTCTTGTCGCTATCATGTCGAACTGCCTTACTATTTCACAGATTTCCTCTGTCTTTTCTCTTTATACAGCCTTCAGCCATCTTTTTGTGTGGTTGTTTTGTTATTCGGTCCATTATCTGAATTTCTTCAGCGCAGCCTCTTCCATTTGTGCTTTCAACTTCTCGCACCCCCCTATATGTGCCAGGCTGTCCTTTCCTCTGGGGCACACTGTACATCATGGGTTTCTGAATTCCTTGCCCTTCCCTTGCTTCCCTTTCCACACTCAAGAATTTAATCTATACCCAATTTTCGTTAATTTCTCCCCTCATCTTTCTGTTTGCCTAGTATTCCTCCATTCCCACTTCTTTCTTTATGTCTTTAAGGGTTATGCATAACCTTGGAATTTCAAAAAATCTATTTTTGGTTTATTTTATTTTCTTATTAGGTAGAGTCTTGATTTTGATATGGTTCAAAGATTTTGCAAAAATTCCAAAAATTGCCCGAGTTATGACGATTTTAGTGAAGCAGGTCAGAACGTCCCGTTGCGTTACGGCTCTAGCGCTGCGCGGTCCATTATATGGTTTCTAAGGGCATTGATATGACTTTGTCCAATCTGGCTGTTTGATTGTTGTACGGTGCAGGAATTGCAGATTGAAGGTACGAAAAATCATTGTGATTTTATCGCACTCAAGTAGTCCCTACACCAAGGCATTTTCTTACGATTCATTTTTTCAAATAACGATTGGGACGAAAGAGTGCATTTCATAGGTAGACATATTTAATAAAAGGTGTTTAATTTTGTTACTAGCTCTATTAACAAAGGGAATATAAGCGAAGAAAATTAATCACATCACCTCTCACTCAACGTTTCGTCCCTTTTACTCATCGTTCCGTCTTTTCCATAAAAACGTTCCTTGCTCATATCACCATTACCAATGGAGGTTGCGAAAAAAAAATTGATTGACATTTTTTATTGTCAATCCAAAAAGAAACATCTTTTATTTAATACTTTTTTCTACGAAATGCACTTTTCGTCACAATCGTCATTATAACGATTAAATTGTTTATAACGGGAAAAAAACGATTCTAGAACAAAATAAATGTCCTATTCGTATTGCCCGTACCCGAAACCATAACGGACCACCGAAGATATTGAACAAACCTAAACATTTATACGCTAATGGTATACGGAAAAAGTGGATTTAGGACGTTTTCTTCGCTTACGTTTATCTCGAATGTATACTTTGCAATATGGCGCACGTCATATCTCAGAATCTAATCGTTCGAATTACTTTAAATTTGGATTAGACATATTTCATAACATATTCAATCGACTGACGGGATGATTTTTTTATATGTTCGTCCGTTTGCTTATAATAAACGTTTAAAGTCGTTATTTTTGGTCGAAAATCGACCTTTTCTTCAAAAACAGTATTTATGCAATTTTTTAAATTGCATAAATTCTCTAAAAGTTTGTTCATGTTCGTTTATGACCTAAAGTAAAAAAAATAAACGAGATAATGCAACAGCAGCATTTTTTCAGGTTTAATTCGAAAAATATCGATGGTAGAGAAAAAAGTGTAATGACCAAAGTTGTAAAGCGCTCGATTTCCTACAAGTTCAGTCATTACCATTTTTACTTAAAGATTGTAAATCGCCGAGTTCTTCAACAATAATAATTTTCCATTAAATTTGACTCGATATTAACTGAACGTGAGCCCAGCCCAGAATGAAACTTACACATGTTGTTTTACACTAATAAAAGAAAATTCAGTGTAAATTTCAGCAAGATCAACCTAGTGATTGGGGTAAAAAAATTAAAAAATGAAGGATTTTTCTTTTTTTTTTTTGAGTTGTAGTACTTGATAAATTTTGAATTTGTTAAAAATAGTTAAAAAAAAACGCAACTTTTTTTGTAGAGGACATTTTTTGGTACAACGAGAAAATCACTACGATACGACTATTTGAAATTGTATCACGTGTAAAATCTTACCTCCGAGTGAGCCGAGTTGACGAGCCGATAAAAATCTGAAAAAATGCCACGTACTCAAAATATATGATACAAAAACATCACCAACTTCGAAAAAGATTTAAGAAGGTCAGGCTTTCAGGCCGTTCGAAACCCTTGGAATTCCTTATGTATTTTGCAATTTAAAAAAATGGTGGGATGTCAAAACTGTGTACTATTTGTGTGTGAAAGATCAACCTTATCATGTCAATACCGGAGACGAAAAAAAAAATTTGAGAATCGGTCTGCTTTTTAAACGTCAACGTTATGCATATCCATTAAACTCTGAATAATATCACGAACTTATGATTTACCGCAATTTTTCTGGGGTTCTCGGTCTGCCATCGTTTCCAACGCCTTTGTGGTTCTGAATTCTGATTTCTTTTTGTTCCCACGACTTAATATATCCCCTATCTGTACCTTACCGACCTGCGTCATTGCCTCTTCTACTTCTTTTCTTGCTTCGTCACCTTCGCATTTTGTACTTTTCTTTTATCTCTTTCTGCATTCCCAAACAGGGTGTCTCAAAAACTCATTCAAACCCATTCAAAATGATCTGTTTTTGCAATTAAATAACGATATGTCTTTCTTAATCAAGAACAAATGACGCCATTTTTTAAAATATACGAACTTTGAATTTCAACCCGCATGCTACACGGCGTATTATCATTTGATGAAGCCGTGTAATGCAGGAAATAAGGATGTGCAAATCATTGGCGGCAATACATCAAGACATTGGTGTTGCATTTATTATGATGGACTAAACATCATGATATATGATAGCCTCAATCCTAGCGAGCAGTTCGCCTTGCATAGCGACGAAAAGAGATATATAAAGCAACGTTATCCCTTTGTTACAGACGACAACATTCTTTTTGAACCTGTAACAAGGCAACCCGATTGCTACAGTTGCGGCGTTTATGCTGCTGCATTTGCTACAAGCATAGCAATTGGAGCATATCCGTCCAGTGTAAAATATTCACGTAATGCATTGGAAATGCGTGCCCATTTGATACGTATCATTCGTAATCGAGAAATAATTCCATTTCCAACGGAATAGATAGACACCAGTTAATGTGGTCGTGGTAATCCCTTGGTACGATTAACAAACGTTGGGCTACAGACCCAAAATGCATGCTTACGCTGAAGTTGTTGCTTTATGCTATGCATCACCAGCGAACAGTTGCTGAGAGGTACAAAAATCATTCCCTACCGATCACAAGCGTGGTCGAGAAAAGAGTCCATTGTTCAAATGATTGATTGCAAATTTCGTCACTGCATTTTTGTGCCAGCCGCCGGCGAACACTCGCGGTGTATCATGATTTACGTCAATATTTGGCGACGGGCTATACTCGAGAAGAAAATGCAATCAATTATTTAGATAATTAAATGTGTAATGTAAAACTAGATCGAACGGAAGCGCTAATATCTTGATATGAGCGCTGTCGTTCGCAGCGCGTCACCAGCAAAGACTTGCTGAGCGGTGCGAAGCTCTTCGCACCTACCGATCACAAGCGTGGTCGAGAAAAGTGTCCATTGTTTAAATGATTGATTGCAAATTTCGTCACTGCATTTTTCTGTGAGCCGCCGGCGAACACTCACGGTGTTTCATGATGAACGTCAATATTTGGCGACGGGCTATACTCGAGAAGAAAAGGCAATCAATTATTTAGATAATTGAATGTGTAATGTAAAACTAGATCGAACGGAAGCGCTAATATCTTGATATGACCGCTGTCGTTCGCAGCGCGTCACCAGCAACGACTTGCTGAGCGGTGCGAAGCTCTTCGCACCTACCGATCACAAGCGTGGTCGAGAAAAGAGTCCATTGTTTAAATGATTGATTGCAAATTTCGTCACTGCATTTTTCTGTGAGCCGCCGGCGAACACTCACGGTGTGTCACGATTTACGTCAATATTTAGCAACGGGCTATACTCGAGGAGAAAATGCAATTAATTATTTAGATAATTAAATGTGTAATATAAAACTAGATCGAACGGAAGCGCTAATATCTTGATTTGACCGCTGTCGTTCGCTGCGCGTCACCAGCAACGACTTGCTGAGCGGTGCGAAGCTCTTCGCACCTACCGATCACAAGCGTGGTCGAGAAAAGTGTCCATTGTTTAAATGATTGATTGCAAATTTCGTCACTGCATTTTTCTGTGAGCCGCCGGCGAACACTCACGGTGTTTCATGACGAACGTCAATATTTGGCGACGGGCTATACTCGAGAAGAAAAGGCAATCAATTATTTAGATAATTGAATGTGTAATGTAAAACTAGATCGAACGGAAGCGCTAATATCTTGATATGACCGCTGTCGTTCGCAGCGCGTCACCAGCAACGACTTGCTGAGCGGTGCGAAGCTCTTCGCACCTACCGATTACAAGCGTGGTCGAGAAAAGAGTCCATTGTTTAAATGATTGATTGCAAATTGCGTCACTGCATTTTTCTGTGAGCCGCTGGCGAACACTCACGGTGTGTCACGATTTACGTCAATATTTAGCAACGGGCTATACTCGAGGAGAAAATGCAATTAATTATTTAGATAATTAAATGTGTAATATAAAACTAGATCGAACGGAAGCGCTAATATCTTGATTTGACCGCTGTCGTTCGCTGCGCGTCACCAGCAACGACTTGCTGAGCGGTGCGAAGCTCTTCGCACCTACCGATCACAAGCGTGGTCGAGAAAAGAGTCCATTGTTTAAATGATTGATTGCAAATTTCGTCCCTGCATTTTTCTGTGAGCCGCCGGCGAACACTCACGGTGTGTCATGATGAACGTCAATATCTGGCGACGCGGTATACTCGAGAAGAAAATGCAATCAATTATTTAGATAATTGAATGTGTAATGTAAAAATAGATCGAACGGAAGCACTAATATCTTCATATGAGCACCGTCGTTCGCAGTCCATCACCAGCAGACTGCTGAGCGGTGCGAAACTCTTCGCACCTACCGATCACAACCGTGGTCGAGAAAAGAGTCCATTGTTTAAATGATTGATTGCAAATTTCGTCACTGCATTTTTCTGCCAGCCGCCGGCGAAAACTCACGGTGTGTCATGATTTACGTCAATATTTGGCGACGGGCTATACTCGAGAAGAAAATGCAATCAATTATTTAGATAATTAAATGTGTAATATAAAACTAGATCGAACGGAAGCGCTAATATCTTGATATGAGCGCTGTCGTTCGCAGCGCGTCACCAGCAAAGACTTGCTGAGTGGTGCGAAGCTCTTCGCACCTACCGATCACAAGCGTGGTCGAGAAAAGAGTCCATTGTTTAAATGATTGATTGCAAATTTCGTCACTGCATTTTTCTGCCAGCCGCCGGCGAACACTCACGGTGTGTCATGATTCACGTCAATATTTGGCGACGGGCTATACTCGAGAAGAAAATGCAATCAATTATTTAGATAATTAAATGTGTAATTTAAAACTAGATCGAACGAAGGCGCTAATATCTTGATATGAGCGCTGTCGTTCGCAGCCCGTCACCAGCAAATACTTGCTGAACGGTGCGAAGCTCTTCGCACCTATCGATCACGAGCGTGGTCGAGAAAAGAGTCCATTGTTTAAATTATTGATTGCAAATTTCGTCACTGCATTTTTCTGCCAGCCGCCGGCGAAAACTCACGGTGTGTCATGATTTACGTCAATATTTGGCGACGGGCTATACTCGAGAAGAAAATGCAATCAATTATTTAGATAATTAAATGTGTAATATAAAACTAGATCGAACGGAAGCGCTAATATCTTGATATGAGCGCTGTCGTTCGCAGCGCGTCACCAGCAAAGACTTGCTGAGTGGTGCGAAGCTCTTCGCACCTACCGATCACAAGCGTGGTCGAGAAAAGAGTCCATTGTTTAAATGATTGATTGCAAATTTCGTCACTGCATTTTTCTGCCAGCCGCCGGCGAACACTCACGGTGTGTCATGATTCACGTCAATATTTGGCGACGGGCTATACTCGAGAAGAAAATGCAATCAATTATTTAGATAATTAAATGTGTAATTTAAAACTAGATCGAACGAAGGCGCTAATATCTTGATATGAGCGCTGTCGTTCGCAGCCCGTCACCAGCAAATACTTGCTGAACGGTGCGAAGCTCTTCGCACCTATCGATCACGAGCGTGGTCGAGAAAAGAGTCCATTGTTTAAATTATTGATTGCAAATTTCGTCACTGCATTTTTCTGTGAGCCGCCGGCGAATACTCACGGTGTGTCATGATTTACGTCAATATTTGGCGACGGGCTATACTCGAGAAGAAAATGCAATCAATTATTTAGATAATTGAATGTGTAATGTAAAACTAGATCGAACGGAAGCGCTAATGTCTTCATATGAGCGCCTTCGTTCGCAGTCCATCACCAGTAGACTTGCTGAGCGGCGCGAAACTCTTCGCACCTACCGATCACAAAAGTGGTCGAGCAACGTCCAATTTTGAAAATGTTGGCAATTAGATCACAACATTTATCTGTGACAAGCATACTGCTGATACCAATTATAACTGCGACGAGCATGTTGCTCCTGGATTAGAAAAGAAACGTACTCACGTTTAAACGTGGGTGGGTGAGTGTGGGTGGGCGTTTCTCTGTAAAACAATTCGTTGTTCACGAAATTTCGTGGTATTTGATCATAGAAACAATAAAAATAATCTTTTTGTAGAACTTTTAACGAAAATGCTCTGACGCAAAGCGCGAGACCCCGTCGCAGCGTGTATTCGAACGACCACGCGTTCGTGACGAACGCGCGTTGTGACAGCTAGCGATAGGTAGCAGTAAAATAAATGCAAAAATAATTGCTTGAAGAATTGATTGTACGTAGTTTTTACCTTTTTTGCAGCGCCTAAGCAGCCATTATATATGCTGAAAGGTATAGAAAGGACCGTACCTACCGATCATACCCGTGATCGAGAATAAATCAGAAAATAGTTATTTAAACAATTATTTCTGTGTAATTTTTACCGCTATTTTTTGCAGCGTGTAAGCAGCAATCAGATTTGCTCACTAAGGGGTATAGAACATACCATATCGACCGATCACACCCATGATCGAGAATAAATACAAAAGTAACTATTCAAACAATTATTTGTGCGTAATATTTACCGCTGTTTTTTGCAGCGCGTAAGCAGCGATCATATTTCTGACTAAGAGGTACAGAACATACCGTATCAATCGATCATACCCATGATCGAGAATAAATGCAAAAGTAATTATTTAAACAATTATTTCTGCGTATTTTTTACCGCTGTTTTTGGCAGCGCGTAGGCAGCCATCATATTGCTGACTAAGAGGTATAGAACGTACCGTATCAACCGATCATACCCATGATCGAGAATAAATGCCAAAGTAATTATTTAAACAATTATTTTTGCGTAATTTTTGCCGCTGTTTTTTGCAGCGCATAAGCAGCAACCATATTGCTGACTAAGAGGTATAGAACGTACCGTATCAACCGATCATACCCATAATCGAGAATAAATGCAGAAGTAATTATTTAAACAATTACTTCTGCGTACTTTGTACCGCTGTTTTTTGCAGCGCGTAAGTAGCAATCATATTGCTGACTAAGAGGTATAGAACAACCGTATCTACCGATCGTACCCGTGCTCGAGAATAAGTACAAAAATAATTGTTTAAACAATTATTTTTGCGTAATTATTTCTGCGTATTTTTTACCGCTGTTTTTGGCAGCGCGTAAGCAGCAATCTTATTACTGACTAAGAGGTATAGAACATACCGCATTAACCGTTCATCCCGGTGATCGAGAATAAATTGCAAAAGAAATTATTTAAATAATTATTTTTACGTAATGTTTACGGCTGTTTTTTGCAGTGCGTAAGCAGCAATCATATTGCTGACTAAGAGGTATAGAACATACCGTATCTACCGATCGTACCCGTGATCGAGAATAAGTACAAAAATAATTGTTTAAACAATTATTTTTGCGTTATTATTTCTGCGTAATTTATACCGCTGTTTTATGCAGCGCGTAAGCAGCAATCATATTGCTGACTAAAAGGTATAGAACATACCGTATCAACCGATCATAGCCGTGATCGAGAATAAGTAAAAAATAATTTTTTAAACAATTATTCTTGCGTAATTATATCTGCGTAATTTTTACCGGTGTTTTTTTTTGCAGCGCGTAAGCAGCAATCTTATTGCTGACTAAGAGGTATAGAACATACTGTATCAACCGATCATACCCGTGATCGAGAATAAATTGCAAAAGTAATTATTTACATAATTATTTTTGTGTAATTTTTACCGCTGTTTTTTGCAGCGCATAAGCAGCAATCATATTGCTGACTAAGAGGTATAGAACATACCGTATCAACCGATTATACCCATGATCGAGAATAAATGCAAAAGTAATTATTTAAACAATTATTTCTGCGTAGTTTTTACCGCTGTTTTTTGCAGGGCATAAGCAGCAACCATATTGCTGACTAAGAGGTATAGAACGTACCGTATCAACCGATCATACCCATAATCGAGAATAAATTCAGAAGTAATTATTTAAACAATTACTTCTGCGTACTTTGTACCGCTGTTTTTTGCAGCGCGTAAGCAGCAATCATATTGCTGACTAAGAGGTATAGAACATACCGTATCTACCGATCGTACCCGTGATCGAGAATAAGTACAAAAATAATTGTTTAAACAATTATTTTTGCGTTATTATTTCTGCGTAATTTATACCGCTGTTTTATGCAGCGCGTAAGCAGCGATCATATTGCTGACTAAAAGGTATAGAACATACCGTATCAACCGATCATAGCCGTGATCGAGAATAAGTAAAAAATAATTTTTTAAACAATTATTCTTGCGTAATTATATCTGCGTAATTTTAACCGCTGTTTTTTTTTGCAGCGCGTAAGCAGCAATCTTATTGCTGACTAAGAGGTATAGAACATACTGTATCAACCGATCATACCCGTGATCGAGAATAAATTGCAAAAGTAATTATTTACATAATTATTTTTGTGTAATTTTTACCGCTGTTTTTTGCAGCGCATAAGCAGCAATCATATTGCTGACTAAGAGGTATAGAACATACCGTATCAACCGATTATACCCATGATCGAGAATAAATGCAAAAGTAATTATTTAAACAATTATTTCTGCGTAGTTTTTACCCCTGTTTTTTTGCAGCGCGTAAGCAGCAATCACATTGCTAACTAAGAGGTATAGAACATACCGTATCAACCGATCATACCCATGATCGAGAATAAATGCAAAAGTAATTATTTAAACAATTATTTCTGCGTAATTTTGACCGCTGTTTTTTGCAGCGCGTAAGCAGCAATCATATTGCTGACTAAGAGGTATAGAACATACCGTATCAACCGATCATACCCATGATCGAGAATAAATGCAAAAGTAATTATTTAACCAATTATTTCTGCGAAGTTTTTACCGCTCTTTTTTGCAGCGCATAAGCAGCAATCATATTGCTGACTAAGAGGTATAGATCATACCGTATCAACCGATCATACCCATGATCGAGAATAAATGCAAAAGTAATTATTTAAACAATTATTTCTGCGTTCTTTGTACTGCTGTTTTTTGCAGCGCGTAAGCAGCAATCATCTTGCTGACTGAAAGGTATAGAACATACCGTATCAACCGATCATACCCATGAGCGAGAATAAATGCAAAAGTAATTATTTAAACAATTATTTCTGCGTAGTTTTTACCGCTGTTTTTTGCAGCGCGTAAGCAGCAATCATATTGCTGACTAAGAGGTATAGAACATACCGTATCAACCGATCATACCCATGAGCGAGAATAAATGCAAAAGTAATTATTTAAACAATTATTTCTGCGTAGTTTTTACCGCTGTTTTTTGCAGCGCGTAAGCAGCAATCATCTTGCTGACTAAAAGGTATAGAACATACCGTATCAACCGATCAGACCCATGATCGAGAATAAATGCAAAAGTAATTATTTAAACAATTATTTTTGCGTAATTTTTACCGCTGTTTTTTGCAGCGCGTAAGCAGGAATCATATTGCTGACTAAGAGGTATAGAACATACCGTATCAACCGATCATACCCATGATCGAGAATAAATGCAAAGGTAATTATTCAAACAATTATTTCTGCGTAGTTTTTACCGCTGTTTTTTGCAGCGCATAAGCAGAAATCATATTGCTAACTAAGAGGTATAGAACATACCGTATCAACCGATCATACCCATGATCGAGAATAAATGCAAAAGTAATTATTTAAACAATTATTTCTGCGTTCTTTGTACTGCTGTTTTTTGCAGCGCGTAAGCAGCAATCATGTTGCTGACTAAAAGGTATAGAACATACCATATCAACCGATCAGACCCATGATCGAGAATAAATGCAAAAGTAATTATTTAAACAATTATTGCTGCGTAATTTTGACCGCTGTTTTTTGCAGCACGTAAGCAGCAATCATATTGCTGACTAAGAGGTATAGAACATACCGTATCAACCGATCATACCCATGATCGAGAATAAATACAAAAGTAATTATGTAAACAATTATTTCTGCGTAGTTTTTACCGCTGTTTTTTGCAGCGCATAAGCAGCAATCATATTGCTGACTAAGAGGTATAGAACATATCGTATCAACCGATCATACCCATGATCGAGAATAAATGCAAAAGTAATTATTTAAACAATTATTTCTGCGTTCTTTGTACTGCTGTTTTTTGCAGCGCGTAAGCAGCAATCATCTTACTGACTAAAAGGTATAGAACATACCGTATCAACCGATCAGACCCATGATCGAGAATAAATGCAAAAGTAATTATTTAAACAATCATTGCTGCGTAATTTTGACCGCTGTTTTTTGCAGCGCGTAAGCAGCAATCATCTTGCTGACTAAAAGGTATAGAACATACCGTATCAACCGATCAGACCCATGATCGAGAATAAATGCACAAGTAATTATTTAAACAATTAATGCTGCGTAATTTTGACCGCTGTTTTTTGCAGCGCGTAAGCAGCAATCATATTGCTGACTAAGAGGTATAGAACATACCGTATCAACCGATCATACCCATGATCGAGAATAAATGCAAAAGTAATTATTTAAACCATTATTTCTGCGTACTTTGTACCGCTGTTTTTTGCAGCGCGTAAGCAGCAATCATATTGCTGACCAAGAGGTATAGAACATACCGTATCTACCGATTATTCCCGTGATCGAGAAGAAATGCAAAACCGATTGTTTAAACAATTCTTTTTGTGTCATTTTTACCGTTGATTTATGCAGGGCGTAAGCAGCAATTATAATTGCTGAGAGGTATAGAAAGTACCGCACATTTTTTGATGTGATAATTGTTGAAAATAATTAGTTTTCTACAATCATCTCGCTGCATAAAAGCGCGAGCCACCAGAAAGCAGAACTCTAGCTGCGAAATTTCGAATTTCGTGCGTCGTCGGCGTTGAGAAATAAGACGAAATCCTTTGTCAGCGCTGACCGTGCATGAGTGTGTGGGTATGCGCGTGTATTTACCCACGCGAAGTGTGTAGTCGATGTGAAGGGACAGCATGCGGGAAGGAAATCTTCAACCGCATGCGCCCGACAGCGAATACTCACTGACCCACACTCACACACGCGTTGCGTGTGCGAGTGTGGAGACACACAATGGATGCCTTGACGCAAGGCGCCCGACCCCGTGGCAGCGTGCGTTCGGAACGAACACGCGTTCGTGATGAATGCGCGCTGTAACATCTAGCGGCAGGGAGCTGTAGCTCGTGTGAGCTCTGCCGTACCGACTCGAGCCGGGGCTGCGTCGAACGTTTGTTTGGGTATCATTCCTTCATAAGGGCCGATAGACGTGGCGGCAGTGACGAAACAGTCGCCGTGGCAAAAATCACCAGCCCGCTGTTAATTGTTCTGGAAATTTTAAAAATCGTCAAATTCATGAGTGAGACGAGTAAAAAAATAGCGAAAATTGGAAATTTCGAAGCTCTCGAGCGACTGCTAAATATTCATTGGCCGGCTAAAGCTTTCACGAGGTTAATTAAAAAATTATAAAGCGTAAAATTCATGGGTGAGTAATGGATAAAGAAAAATCATCTATTTAATGAGAACTTGAATTTTTGGAAGGCTTGAGCGGCCTCTAAATATTTGGTGACCACTTGCAGCTTCCACGACAATTTTTTTTCCTATAACGAAAACAATTCGTTGCTGAGGAAAAGGGGAAAGAAATAGAGCTCAAAATTGTGCCACCCTATCGTTTCGCTTACTTTACTGGATAAAAAATAGTACAAGTAAGTAATGATATAATAACAGTATGATACTACAGAAATTTTTTTTTTTTGTGTTCGTATCATTATTTGTGGGATTTTTTCATATATTGCACGTTTTGTCTCATCGACGGGACAGTTGCTCCGTATCTCGTGTTTGTGATAATTTTTATTTCACTCGGTATGATAATGGATATTTTACGCACGCATGTCTGTATTTTATAACGTGTACGCTGCTAATAAAACACGAGGCGTGCGTGGCTTTCCTTCACACTCCCCATTTTCACGCCCCGAAAATAAACATTTTGTTTATTTTCGAGACATGAGAAAAAACGTGCAATATATGAAAAAATCCATATATTGCACGTTTTGTCTCATCGACGGGACACTTGATCCGTATCTCGCGTTTGTAATGATTTTTATTTTACTCAGTACGATAATGGTACGATAAAACAAAACCATCCTTTTTATGAATGTGAGTACTATATTTCTTACATACGATTGATTCTTTTCACCGCAGATCACTAAATATATCTTATACCTAGACACAATTATTTTTTTTTACATCTAACACAATTTGCAAAATTGGTTAGCCCGAACACTCTTTATCCTAATATGAACGACGAGCGGAAATCATCGATAACACATGGCGTCGGTTGTGTTCTTGTCGCTTAGTTCACTTCGGTGCGGTCATACACTAGCGACGCACGACAACACTAACTACTAAAATCCACAGTTTCACGGACGCTTTTTGATCGGGCTCGCCACAGGCGTTCGTACTCCTTACCTCCAGTCTTCCTGATAGACAGCTTTAGTACACACTTTTTCATTCCAGCGGGTTTCTTTATGCTCGGACCGATATTCATTTCTTACAGCTCCTTGGGCTGATTTGAGGTTACGAACGGGGCGCATATGTCTCTAACTTCGCGACACTTCTGCCAACCTGGGCATTATGATATACCACGATTTACGACGTTGCCAATTCGTTTCGCGTTAATTGAGCGAGAAAAAGTTCTAAAAAATAATTATACAAAGTAATGGAAACACTTAATGTAATCACCAAATATTCAAAAATGCATATTTTTACAAGTAGATGTTGAAAAATAGTTCGAAAATGTACGTTTATTATGACGATTATTTGAAAGCCAACAGTTGGTAACAGTCAATCGGCTCCGTGCATAAGCATAGGGCGCTGCGTTCGTACTTCACCCCCGACGGCTAAAACTCATAACAACCTTAAGGGGTTACCCCCACTTGCGATTTTGAAAAAAACGATTTTTTTTATTGCATTTGTTTGAAGTATAAGTATCTGAGAATATGTCCTGAAAATTACAAGTCGATCCGAACAAAATTGACTGAGATATGAGCGTTGAAAGAGAAGAATCCGCGTTGAAAGAGCGTTCAAAGAGAAACATTAAACCCGTTTTTCTCATAATGGCATTTCTGAAGTCGGTGACCAAGATTACTCGAACACTAATGAACCGATCTTCTTGAAATTTTGCAGGCTTATTTAATACATAAAAATGTAGTCTTTAATCGTTCGATTTTTTTACGAAAAAAATGGCCGTTTTATGGCCAAAAAACCATTAACATTGACTGTCCGCCATTTTGTGAAAAATGAATATTTTTAAAAATCCTTCCATTAAAGACTAGTTTATACTTATATTTGACTAAATCCATCCGCATTTTTTTTCAGATGATCCACTTCGCCGCAATGTTGGTCACCGCAAACCGTGTATATAAAAACTTTATTTCATTGACGGCCATTTGCCACCAAACAATGTAATATTTTTCAATAAAAAAATAACTGAAAGTTCTTCAAGATGTGTTCTTTAAGATGGTATATTGATCGATTAAAAAACTTTCGTAGTTTTCTTTTAAAAAATGCATGAAAAAGGCCTTTTTTGCGCTACAAGTGGGGGTAACGCGTTAAAGCCGCCTTTGATAGAGTATGCAGGGAGAGCATGATTACAAAATTAAAAGAGAAGGGAATAGACGGAAGAATGTTGTATACAATAAGGAAAATATACAAGGAAACAAGTGCAGCGGTGCAAGTACAAGGGAAAATCACTGAGAGTTTTAGAACACGGCAAGAGGCAAGACAAGTATTTATACATAGATGATTTGGAGAAAAACTGGGAAAGGAAAATAAAAAAAAAACAGAATTTTAATTTTAATGCCGTGTACTATTCAATTGAGATTAACGTTTTGCTCAGCAATTTTACAAGTAGTATGTGAATTTGCTGCTGAAATGATTTTTAAATATTCAAAAACTTTTTTAATACGTCAATATAATATACAAAGTACTGATTATCATAGAATTAACCATTGAAAATTATTTCGTCATAAGAAATAGTCAATTTTTCAAAAAATCAAGAAGATTGTTTTGATATTAAAAAAAAATAGAAAGAAAAGTCTTACCATGATGCATCTCGCGGCTAACAATGCTACATTTATCATATTTTTTTACGAAAGAAAAATCAATAATAGAAATGTTGAACTTTGAAATATTCGTGTTTTTTAAGGAAACCAAAAAATCGTATCGAAAATGACTAAATATGTTTGACATTTTTTTTTCTTTATAGTACTTTACAAAACAAAAAAATTAAAGAAAAAAAAACGATCTTGTTCGGTCGATTTTTCAAAAAGTTATGGGTATTTTTAAAAAACGTCGATTTTTCCGAAATTCACTACATATTGCCGAATATGTTGAAAAAAATGAAAAAAATCACATATGCGTTTTTCGAAAAAACAATAACATATTTATATTTCAGCCAAATCAAAAGAGGTCGGGTTGAAAAAGGGTCGATCTGGCGTGCAATACCCCATATATACATCGATATATGTACATATATGTAACGAATATATTACGTAAACTATAAACCAATTAATGTAATTTTGGATACACCGTTGGGCAATGAAAGAAAGAAAGCAAATTTGCATGCAGAAATTCAAGCGTGCATCTAGGTCCGATGCATTTTTTCTTTCATTTCAAGAGTAATTAATTTGGAAGTCGTGACTTTTGATTTGCTATTCAAAAAACCACGTAAGAGAGGAAGAGAGAGAGAGAGAGAGAGAGAGAGAGAGAGAGAGAGAGAGAGAGAGAGAGAGAGAGAGAGGGAGAGAGAGAAATAAATATGCATACAAGTTTATTCACTTCTCCTCTAACCGAGCGAATCCTGCTGAAGAGCTTACACCTTTAGTTTAGGTACCTGCTCAGGCACCCACCATGCGCATAGCTAGAGAAAAGGACTTTAAGCGGAGATCGCTGTATAACCCGAAAGAGGTTCTATGTACTCGTTGTTCACGCGATCCTCTGCTGGCCACGGAGACACTTGTTTACGCAATAAAAACTGGTCGCCTTTATTGTGTGATTTTAATGCATTCAAACTATTGATAGTCTCCAGTCAGATCTACGCTTCATGTATTGCGATTCTATCCCTTTTCATCTCGTTTTCATTTTCCCTATTCACCTTGTATAGAAATATTGGAGAAAGAAAAGAAATTTCCCGGTGGTGGCAAATGTAGGAATTCCCGTCATGTATTTCGGAGCCAAAACGTTATCCGGAAGAATGCGATTAGACTTGGGGGTTTCCTTGAGTTAGCGAGGTGAATAACGTTGCCCGCAAACGTTTTCAGTATGCTTTGTATCGACGAATGAGGCTTTTATTGCTTCTTTTCAATTCCCACTCCTTTAGGGCCAATCGGAGTATCGCGTCACTTTTACTTTGTGGTCTGGCGATAACTATGTTGGTCGGGTCACTCGTTATCGGAGTCCATACTGAATATTTATATTCTTCGGCATAAAGTCAAAATTCGCGCTAAAATGGAAGACATATAAGAAAAATAATGTTCCCGGCCTGCATGGCCTGATATGAGAGCAGGCCCGCAATGTGAGCAAGCCCCCTGAACGAGTATTTCGAAAGCCTACAATTTTTTGTCGGAAAAACTTGCTTTATATTTAGCGTTTTTAATTTGGAACATTAGGTAACATGTATTTAGAAACTTTTTCTACATTTATAAACTTTTCCGAATATTTTTTTTTCAATGTATCTCTCCAATATTATGTTAATTTTAGTACAGTTGGAATATTTATTGATATCTTATAATTATCAAAATGAATTTTGCAATGAATTTTGCCGAAATAATTTTTGAATATCTACGAGACTTATATTTACTATCGTCGAATCAATTTTACAGATTTGCAAATTATTTATCTTCGTAGTTCTCGCTATATGTGGGGCATCCACGCCAAATCGTTCACTTTCAGACTCGACTTCGTTTGATTCGGCTGAATCTAAATTATGTTATTCTTTCCTTCTAAAAACGCTTATGTGATTTTTTTACATATTCATTTACTTTGAATCTTTGTACGTAATCGTTTTTTTTTGTAATGCCTCATAACTTTTGAATAATTGACCAAACATGATCATCGACATTTTTGATTATTGATTTTTTTTCGTAAAAAAATTGTTATATTTACGGTTCTTGCGGCAAAGCCCATCGTAGTATGACTTTCCTTTCTATTTTTTTTTCTAATATAAAAATACAATTCTTGATTTTTTTAATGTTTGGCTTTGTCCTATGATAAAATTATGTTTAATGGTTAATTCCATGATATTCGAATATTTTTTATATAGAATTGCCAAATTAAAAAAGTCTTTGAATAAGTTTCAATGATTTTTAATCATTTGCCCCACATATAGCGAAAACTACGAAGATAAATAACTTGCATATTTAAAAAATTGGTTTGACGTCAGTGAAGAGATGTCACGTAGATTTCATTGCAAAATACATTCTGATAATTTCTAGGATATCGATAAATTTTCTAAATGTACCAAAAATTAATGTAACATTGAAGAGGTACATTCAAAAAAACTTCGGAAAAGTTTCTAAATATACAAGACGTTTCTAAATACATTTTACCTAATTTTCAAAATAAAAAACGCTGAGTATAAAGCAAGTGTTGCCGATGAAAATTTTAGGGTTTCGAAACACCCGTTCGTTCTTACATGTGTCCATTTTTAGTACGAAGTTTTTACTCCATGCCAAAGAATAGAAATATTCCACCAGACCACCAGACACAAAGTAGCAGTGACCGAGATACTCCGATTGACCGTAAAAAAGTAGGAATTGTAGCAATAAAGGCCTCATTTGTCGATAGAAAGTATTCTGAAAACGTTTTTGGCAACGTTATTGAAATCACAAGCTGATGGGAAAGCCCCTCAATCTGATCGCGATCTTCCGGATAATTGTTTTGCCCCGAACTAGATGATGGAAATCCCTATATTTGCCACCACAGGGCAATTTCTGTTCTTCCCCCCATATTGCTATACAAGGTGAATAGGGAAAATGCCTAAAAGATTACGACGGATAGGATCGTAGTACATGAAGGGTAGAAGTGACGGAGATTGTCAATAGTTTAAAATGCATTAAAGTCACACAATAAAAGCTACCACTTTTATTGTGTGAACAAGTGTCTCCGTGGCTAGCAGAGGATCACGCGAACAAGAGTACATATAACCACTTTCGGTTTATAGAGCGATCTCCGCGTAAAGTCCGTCTGTTTAGCCATGCCATGGCGGGTGTCTGAGCAGGTACCTAAAGTGAAGGTTGAAGACCTTCTGCGGGATTTGCACCATTACAGCAGTATACAGGTCACGTTTATGCAACATCAGGGGTATTAGTACTGGACAGGCAGACGTAACCCGCAACCCTCATTGTAGCTGTAATGTATCCGTGAAAATTGAAATTGGACCAAAGCGAAGGGCGAGGGAGATAGAGATAGAGATGGAGATAGAGTTGGAGTGAGGGATAGAGATAGAGATAGAGATGGAGAT
>OY723388.1:20983358-21139012 GCA_963210295.1 Ophion ellenae
AAAAAATGTTGATTGTTGAACAACGGGAACAAATTTTTGTTTAATGAAAGGAAAAACATTAATTAAAAAAATGTTGTTTTTGACAAAAAAAAATAATTTAAAAAATCGTTAGATTTTTCTTTATAGCCCTGAACGCTTTTCATGATACGACGAGCGATTGGAGTTGTTGGAATTCACAGTTCTTTGAATGTGTGCGAGTGTACAATTTACATCCCTACGATACGATCCCTACGACGCCCTACGCACACGTCCCACGATCATTAGATCAAGATTTCTTTTATAAACATTTTATTCACCACCGGCATTAGCGTAACCTAAAGCGTACCACGTAGAGGTTGCTCAGTTGGATTTACGCTTCTTTGTATGTGTGTTCCACACGCACACATTCAAAGAACTGTGAATTCCAACAACTCCAATCGCTCGTCGTATCATGAAAAACGTTCAGCGCTATAAAAATAAATCGAACAATTTTTTTTTTTCGATTTTTTTAATTAATTTTTTTTTTTCATTAAACAAGAATTTGTTCCGGTTGGTCAACAATCAACATTTTTTAGCACCGGAAGCTCGGATCAGTGCCAAAAAAATTGTGATTCTCTGACGAATAAAAGGTGGCAGATTTAGCCTGTAATCGATTTTTGGCAAAAACCACAATTTCGATCATTTGGAACACAATGAAAAAAAATCGCAGGGGTTAAAACTTTTGTGGGCTTTTTTAGGATACTTTGAGGTCATAAAAAATCGAAATTTTCTTTGATCTATTCGATATTGGCAAAATAAGCCTTAGTTAAAAGAATATTCGTGGATATGCGATTTTTCACGATTTTATAAATCCATTTTCCCGATTAAAAAAAAATCTTGATAAAAAATCATAAAAGCGTCTTATAGAGAATACTTCAAAGTTTCGAAAACTCTCTGGTTTTTTTTCTGTGCGACCATTACTCTCCGAGTAATCAGTTATCAAAATCAAAAGTGTCATTTTTGCTTTGAACATCGATAACTCAGCGAGAAAAAACCGTATAGAGCTCTCCCACCGCTCAAATGAAAGGGAAAGAAGCCAGCTAGGCATTCCTTTCAATCCGATTATTCGAAAAAATTTATTAAAGTCCGTGCAGACTGTGAAACATGAGCAAAAATTCTGAATTTTTTTTCACTTTGGTTTTTTGATGGCTACTAAATGGTAGTTTAGCTGGCTGATGCGAAAAATGTTTGAGCTCAAGATCTCAAAACTAGAGATTCACACCTTCAATTTGCTTTTTTTTTATTTTGCTGTACGACCATTTTTCGAGGAGTTACAGCTATTTGAAAATGACCCTGAAAATTGGCGGACTTTTTCAATATCCTTTAAATCGTTTGCCTAGTGTATAAACGGGTACGTCTCGAACACAGGTAAACACCACTCGATCGAAAAAATATTAAAACTTATTTTCTAAGAAAACAGTTGTGTACAATAACTGAAAATGAATAAAAATTAGAATTCTGACGTAAAAGCCATAGTTACTTTTACTTTAAAAGCAATAAAGTTGTATGAAAGAGAAATTGATGTTTTGAACTGTTTGTTAAATGTTTTCGGCAGAATATACCTACATTTAGACGGGGAAAAATTAGGCGATTTTGAGGGATTCTTCGAACGAAGAAACAATTCTACATTTGTTAAACTTTAGGTATACTTTAATAGTATACTTAAGTATACAAAACAATTTTTTAACATTAATTTATAATCGAAATAGTGGAGCTTTGGCAGAGTGTTACAGAAAAGGTGCCGCGGGAGTTGCGAATCGGCGTGCAGTCTAGCTTCCCGTATACTTTGATTTGCAAAAAAATTCAAAATTTTCTTTAGTTAGAACATGTATAGTTTCTATTTGACAGTGATTAAAATGAAGAAAATGTAAACTTGGGAGAATGGCACGCGTTTATAAAAAAATCTACATTTCACACATAATTGCTGTACAATTTGGATGAAAAAAGGTAATTTCTTTTCTAATTTTTAAATACAATTCTCGCCAAGTGGAAAGTAGCAATAGTATCAATATTTCTACCAAGTTTTAATTCAATCGGCTTAATCGTTTTTGAGTAATCCTTCACGCCACTTTCGAAAATTGAGTTTTGAGAAAAACGCGTTTGAAGTTTACGCCCGCTCCGAATCCGAGCGGTGAGGTACAGCGTTGACGGCCTGTAACGTTTGAGATTTTTCGTATTTGGCTTTGAAACTTTGGGAGAATATTCGAGATATCTAGTTCTACCGTCGTCTGGTTTAGAAGGCCAAAGAAATAGTTTTATCCCCGTTAATCAATGGTTTAACTATTGGAGAATATGTTCCTAAAGTTTTAGAAGTAAATTCAAAGTTTTTTCGAAGATACAGATCCGAGAACAGGTAAGCGTCGAGCAGGTGTGCGAACCAACCGAGAACTTCAAAGCGCGTTTTCTCGAAATTTCGTGTTTGTGATTTTTCTAAATCGGTGGGCGTGATCGCAAAAAAAAACTATTTGACCCATCTACCCAAACCAAACTTCATTCGGCAAAGCATGGGAAACTATCCTAAATTAACTAAGAAACAGTGATAGAAAAGTCATTTTATACCATTTTTATTCCACGAATAGCGAAAAAAATATTTTTGAGAATCGTCCCTTTTTTGTTCAAGCTCGAAAATTAATATGATTTCACGGTTTTTCCTGTTTTTTTTTAGTTTATCGACAATAAGAATATATGTTAATAGAAAAGAATTTTGGTTTTTACGTTTCAGACAAGAATTATGCACTTCATATTTGCCGCTAATTCGAGACTCCAGAGGCGAGGCGCTTCAATGGTCACCTAATTACGCCGCCAGTTTCCGACAATTTTGCGATAACTTTTTTTTGTATTTTTCAAATGTGCGTCAAAATACACTTTAAAGGAAATACAAATTCTATGGAGTTCGGTTGCTTCTCGTCCTTTAAAAAAAATCGCCGAAAATCATCTGTTTAAGGGCTCTAAACCAGACGACTGCCTTAAAGAAAAAAAAAAGAAATCGATTTTTCCATCATTGTAAATGTATATCCTGCCTTAATAAGAAGTTTGTGACCGACAAGGAACATCACTTAAGGCGGAATATACATTTACAATTATCAAAAAATCGATTTTTTTTCTCTTTAAACGATAGAACTATATATGTAGAATATTTTCCTAAAGTTTCAAAGCAAAATTCGAAAAACTTTAAACGTTACAGCTCGTCAACGCTGTGCCTCACTGCTCGGATTCGGAGCAGGCGTGACCTTCAAACGCGTTGTTCTCAAAACTGCATTATCGAATTTGGGGTGCAGGATTGCTCAAAAACTATTAAGCCGATTAAGTTGAAACTTGGTAGAAATATTCATAATATTGGTACCTTCTACTTGACGATAATTGTTCCTGGAAAATTGAACAAAAAAACTATATTTTTAATCGACATTTTACAGAAATGTTGCGTGAAATGTTGATTTTCTTCGTAAATGCGTGACATTTTCTTAAATTTTGATTTTCTTCATTTTAATTACCGTCACATAGGAACTATACATGTTCTATCTGAAAAAGTGTTTAACATTTTTCGCAAATCAAAGTCTACGGAAAGCTAGACTGCACGCCGTTTCGCAACTCCCGCAGCGACTTTGCTGTAACACTCTGCCACATCTCCGTCATTTTGATGATGAATTAATTAAAAAAAATTGTTTTGTATGTTTAAACATACTATTAAAGGGTACCTAAAGTTTGATAATTGTAGAATAATTATTTCTTAATTTTAAAAATCCCTCAACATTGCTTACTTTTTTCCTGTCTAATTGTATATCCCGCCTTAAGTGTCCGCTGTCGGTTTCTGAACCTCATATATCCGATAAAGCATTGAAAACTATTAGACACGTATTTTTTTATCTACGGAAAAACGGTTTTAAGGGCGGAAACCACCCCTCAAAGAAAGACGTGTCGACGGGTGGTTTTGCAGTTTCACCCACAAGCAGTCCGCCGATCTGAGTCAAACAAAAACCAAAACTCCTCTAATGTAAAGCGATGCAAAATACACTATAGAATAATTGAAAATATATTAAGGGATGACACGCATTTCTTTGAAGATCGTTTCCCCCTTGAAATCGTTTTCCCACAGATAACAAAAGATACTTGTCCAATAGTTTCCTATGCTTTTCCACATATATGAGTTTCAACAAAATAGAAAACGGAAACTTAAGTCATGTTCCTTGTGAGTGTCTACAAGTTATTTTGCAGTCCTATATGCAGACCCATTCGAGTCAACTATGCCCTACGGACCTGTACATAAATCGTTAAAGCAGTTTGAACGCATGTGACGATTAGCGGGACGTTCATATGGCGATTACTAGATTAACCGTCATGGCGGCGTGACGATGACTCGTACGATAGCGTCTAATAACCTTCACGAAATATTTTCTCGAAAACTGTACCAGGCACGAGAATTTCACAACGACGTTCTTCTTTGTAATAAAAAAGCTGATTCAGAATTATTTGAAATAACTTCCCCTCACTTTCGAAGTTGAGCTATATAAGTTTGCAAAGTCGAGCAATCTGCTTAAGGTGACGATTACTGGGTCGACTACTTGATATTCGGAGTACGATTCCAAGGATAACGAGGATGATGAGGATACGGCGGATTATCGACGGGAATTAATGGACCATGATGATAACCGACTCGCCGACTTGCTGTCACATAACAATCTATCCAGCTTGTAGATCCGGAGTACCATTCCGAAAAACGATTATTCAAATGACGACGATGACAGCGGACAACCTGAGCGTTAACTTTGCGAATTTAACGATTCAGACAAGTGGAAAACAGAAATCGCCACGAGATGCACTGTATATATTATTTCAAACGAGCCCACTGTCCTAAGATTTTCGTTAATGTTGCACGTATTTTCCGTTTTTTTTTCAATAAAAGTTGTACAAATTGTTATGTTTGATGTATGTATATATTTCCACGAACTTGTATAAATGTACGAAAGTAAAAATCTATGTCTTTACCAATTCTGAGACTTAATCTTTTTTCCCCTTTCGATTTTGCATTCGTAGCGGTAATCATGATTCCAGCGTTATTCGACGAATTATGAATGAATTTTATATATGGGTACACGATCCTGGCTATATGAGTGGCGTTCAAAAGGAACTTCTAGATGCCTCGTATCAATACCTACCTATCCGAACCATCCCATGTATGTTCTACGGTCTTTTTAGTTTTCGAGAAAAAAACATTTTTTTTATTATTTTCGAGCCTCCCTGTAGCCGAAGTATTTATTTTTTCCTCGTTTGGGTATGTAGTTTCCTCTTAGACCTTTTCGAAAGCAATTGGAAGTCATTTAGACTGATATATTATTTTTTTTCATCATCTAAACTTCAGTGCCTGATCCTGTGCTAATGGATACCATCCTTTCGTTGATATAATTCATACAAATAAAAACCAATGCGAGTTGGCATAATCGGAAATTGCGTCCCATGTGTTAGCTGTCAAATGCAAGAGGTTAGCTGTCAAATGCAAGAACTGGGGCACGAGCTGAAAATCGGTCAGATTGTTTTTCACGGTTAATATCGCGATGAAAAATGTGTGAAGATCTGATTTAAGCCGGGCGGGGAAGGGGGGGGGCGGTAGTGGAAAGAATATTCAAAGAATCACAAAATTCTGGTGTGGGCGCGAGGCGTCCCGCGATGGCATTGGCAGTTTTGTTTACATCGAACTCTGTGTGAAACCTAGAATGTGTGGTTCATGAAGATTTAGATCCGTTAACTGTTAATTTTTTTTCCTTTTTAATCTTTTCTTGCCAATACAGGTCTCCCCCCACCTTAAATTTGATATTTACACATTCGGCAACGCGATACTAACCGTGAAAAATGTCCGACCGATTTTTGACTGGGGTCCAGGCGAAAATCAGTCGGACATTTTTGAGCTCTATTTTTTTCCTCTTTCTCACCATACAGTTATCTTCTTTAAAGGAAAAAAAATTGTCGCGAAATTTGCGAGCGGTTCAAGCCTCACAAAAATTCAAGTTTTCATTAAAAAATCGATTTTTTTTCGTTTACTTCTCACCCATGAATTATACGCTTTATAATTTTTTAATTAAGCTCGCGAAAGCTTTAGCCGGCCAATGAATATTTAGTGGTCGCTCAGGAGCTTCGAAGTTTTCAATTGTTGCGATTTTTTCTCTTCTCACTCATAAATTCAACACTTAGAAAAAAATTCAAAACAATTTATACTTTTTTTTTCTTGAGAAACAGACTTTTTAAATTTACCTCACACTTCTCTCCTGATAAAACGGGGGACCTGTAATTTTGTTCACGGACAAGAGCTTTAAACAATTATTTTTTGGGAACAAAGATTACAATTCTTGGATTAGTAGTGTGAGGTAATTTTGAAAAATCTGTTTCTACAGAAATACGATTCGTTGTTTTGAAAATTTTACAAAGCGTCAAGTTTGGGAGTGAGATGAGTAAAAAAAATTGACGAAAATGGAAAATGTCGCAGCTCTTGAGCGGCCACTTAATATTCATTGACCGGCTAAAGCTTTTGCGACCTTAATTTTAAAAGTATAAATCGTTCATGAGTGAGAAGTGAACAAAAAAAAATCGATTTTTCAATGAAAATTTGAATTTTTGGGAGGTTTGAGCAACCTCTAAATATTTTTTGACCGCTCGCAGATTTCGCGACAATTTTTTTTCCATTAAAGAAGACAATTGGATGGTGCGAAAAAGTGAAGAAATGTGTGTGTATATATATATACTAACCGCCAGCGTTGCATTAAACTGCGCGAGAGAGACCGAGCTATGTATAACGGTGGCGAGAGCGGCGGAACATTTCTGAATCTACCTCACGCTGCGTGCTGTCAGATGGTCTATAAGAGAGATACTCGCTATGACTCTTATTAAAATGCTAATATAAGATATTGCTTATAATAACGTCATCGGAACGCTTATATCCAACTAGTCCTTTTTCAGGTTTTCATGTCTACTAGGAAAACTCATAATTTTGACGCGTCTGTCCACAATTTCTTAAAAAGTAATCGAGGTAGGAAATGAATTACTTGTTCCCATCATATATATGGGAACCTCGAATCGATGAGCATTAACAAAGTTTCGTGCAGATTTCCTCGAAATGTGCCATAAATTGAGACTGCACTTGGGACGTTCGGATAATAGCAGGTAACGGGGTGGGCCTATATAAGATGGCCGTATACGCTTATGCTCATAGACATACAAGCACATATATATATGCGCAAATTCACGAATATATATATATATATATATATATATATTTATATATATATATATATATGAGTGTGTGTGTGTGTGTGTGTGTGTGTGTGTGTGTGTGTGTGTGTGTGTGTGTGTGTGTGTGTGTGTGTGTGTGTGTGCGTGCGTGTGCGTGTGCGTGCGCGCGTGTGTGTGTGTGTGTGTGTGTGTGCGTGTGCGTGTGTGTGTGTCTGTGTGTGTGTGTGTGTGTGTGTGTGTGTGTGTGTGTGTGTGTGTGTGTGTGTGTGTGTGTGTGCGTGCGTGCGTGCGTGCGTGCGTGCGTGCGTGCGTGCGTGCGTGCGTGCGTGTGCGCGCGTGTGTGTGTGTGTGTGTGTGTGTGTGTGTGTGTGTGTGTGTGTGTATCTTTGGCGTTAAGGGGAATGAAAGAAGCTCACGTGATATTTGATATCTATCTCTCTATTTAGATCGTGACATGTACTCGCTGGTGAGTACATATCGAGAAAATAGGACCTGTACTCGCTTTTAAGGAGTGAGATGCAGTCAGAGGCGTGGAAAAACGAGCATTGTCAATAATTTTTTTAAATAGTAATTGAGTTTGTTTTCCAAAAGTGGTTACACAGACTTTGTATGGTATATTTCAACTTGACTTGTACAAATTTTCAAAGGAAAATATTGATTATTTATAAAAATATCACCATCTTTGTCCCCCTTCGGCATGTAGTGCTTTGCGGTGACTATCATAAAATTTTACTGGATCATCTGAAATAAAAAAACTAAAAAAGAATCATTAGTTTAATAATAAATCTAGGCCTTATTCGAAGCTTTTTTAAAAAAATTAACAAAATGGCGGCTTCCGACAGATAACTTTCTATTTTTGGCCGAAAAATCGTCCGTTTATTGTTAAAAAAAAAAGTTAGAAATTTTCAACAAAAATGAAAATCCTTCGATTAAAGACTAGTTTGGAATGCTATCAACAAGCACACCAAATTTCATCATAATCCATCGAGTCGTTTTTGAATTATAGCGGTCACCGACTTGAAAAACATAGTTTCGACAAAAAGGCATTTAAAGTTTTTCGATGCGGATATGGTATTATATGTTCGTAAAATTTTGAGGTCGATGGATGAAGCTAAACTTTTTTCATATATTTTGATCCGCTAAATCCGAATATCATAATTCTTTGCCGAAAAGTCGAGCATGCAATTGTTTATAGCCAATAGTTAAAACAACTTTTCAAAATATTAAAGTTTTTCGGAATGTATTATTCTTTAAAACATTTTGGGCAATTTAAAAACGAAAGTATTCTTTATAAAATTTTGCTACAGACCATAGTTTTTGAGTAATACATTTTTGAAAATGTCTGAAAGAGGTTTCCATTTTTACACTTGATTTATGTATAGAAATACTAATTGAAAAATTACTTAGATCGAATCATTAATTCCTGGCTCATACAATAGGGCTTCTGCCGATATGGAAGCTTCCAAAATATCAATTTGTCGTTGTCTTCGAAGCATTCTGCCGTCCCGGGTATTATTATTTACGGGTTTGTCAGTCGCTAGCTGCCATGGGCACCCGACGCCCCACCACTAATTGTGGGATATCCCGGAAACTTTTCATCGGATTGACTTGAAATTTTCAGCGAATATTTTCGAAACATCACACTCCAGGAAAATGTATTTAAAAAAATCGATTTTTTGAAAATTCTGACTGCATCTTACCCCTTAATAGAGAGCTATTGATAGAGAGCCTATTTATCTAGTAATAACGATTTCAACTCGTATTTGCACACGCGATTAAATATCACGATCTTAACGGAGAAATAGATATCAATCACGGAAGCTTTTTTTACTTCTTCCTCACCATACCACGATTCTGTAGAGCTCCATATATATATATGAGGCGATCCATGTCACTTCAGTTAGTAAACAAAATTACACAAATAATTTTGACAAATCGAGTTACTTTATTGAAGAACATTCATCGTGTCGAAATATTTTTAAAAAATTCTGACGTTTTTTCTCGTTGATTGCTATTTTTTAACATTTTTCCATTCGAATGGCTGTATCTTTGGCAAGATTTGACGTATTTACATTCGTAAGAAATGAAAATGTGCGTCTTTTTATGGCCTTCCAGAAAAAGATTAATTTAGATTTTATTGAGCAAGTCGAACGTCCGTTTCAGGGCAAAATATGCAAAAATATTTTTTTCTCGAGGAAAGTCACTCGTTATTTTATTTTTTAAAATTTCCCCAAATTGTCAAATCGAAAAACGGATTTTTGGTATTTTTTATATTATGGGATGTCTAAACACAGTGAAGTAACAGCTATTTTTTTCATTTTTTATTAATATTCGATTAAAGAGTGTGGAGTCCTCGCTGTATGTTTACCAGGTTTTTGAAAACATATGAAAACATATGTTTTTGAAATACATATATGTCATTTATATTTCAAAAACCTGGCAAACATACAGCGAGTGTGACGAGAGACTCTTCAATCGAAAATTAATCAAAAATAAAAAATAGCTGTTACTTCACGGTGTTTAAGAATCCCATAATATAAAAAATACTAAGAATCCGTTTTTCGTATTCACAATTCGAGGAAACTTTTGAAAATTAAATAACGGGTGTCTTTCGTGGAAAAATTTTTTTTTCCATATTTTGCCCTGAAACGGACGTTCAGCGTGCTCAATAAAATCTAAACGAATTATTTTCTGGAAGGCTATAAAAAGACGCACATTTTCGTTTTTTACGAATGTAAATACGTCAAAACCTGCCAACGATACAACCATTTGAATCGAAAAATGTTAAAAAATGGTAATCAACGAGAAAAAACGTTAGAATTTCGACACTCGGTGAATATTTTTCAATAAAGTAACTCGATTTTACAAAATTATGTGGATTTTTTTTTACTGGCTGAAGTGACATGGATCGCATGAATTAATATATATATGAATATGAATAAAGTGACATGGATATGGATATATATATATATATATATAATCTCCACGTAACTTTTACATTTGACAGCTGACTCATGAACGGAGTTTCAGATTTTTTCAACTCGTATTGTTTATTATTTGTATGAGTTATATCAGTAAATGAAAAACGCAGTATCGATTAGGAAGCAGCAGGCTAGCAGGCGGGAAGTTTCATTATAAGATTTTTTTAAAGTTATAAGCATGGGTATGGGTTTTCGAACGAAATTCCGAGTTTTTGAGAACGTCCTGATGTCCGGATTAACACGATTACGCGTTCACTGCTGGCGATCGATCAGTTGGCATCCGATCGAAATGGCTCCAGTCCCATTTGCCACCAAAAAAACATTTGCCAAAGCGCTTTTCTGAATTTTGTCTATCAGTTCATCTTCGTTAAAAATCCGCAAATTTAATTTTGTGCCATTCCAATTGACCATGGTAGTATGTGTTTTTATGAATATATGTATAAACTCGGATTTGCGTGATGTGCGATATGCATTCGCGACGTGTACCCTCGTACCGCAAAGACTCGCGAAACCCGCTGCGAACCGCCGGATGTGCTGGGATTGGTGATCATCGAGCAGCAGCTCGATCAAAGAGCCAATCAAAGGCGGTAATACCGATCCGAAGTTCGAGTCACCAGGTCGAGCCAGGGGTGGCAACCCTTCTGCCCGCCCAGCAGACCCCCCTGAATAAGTCAGCGAGGAGAGGGCGGCTATGCGATTGGTCTGGCAAGCGATGAACTGCCCTCTGCCCGTCTACCGGACCCCCCGGAACAGGTCGACGAGGAGAGGGTAACTTTTCGGTGTTCGATATAAATAGCACCTGTGTCCAACGTTCAATCAGCATTCACGTCTGAAACTTTGCTACGTGAAGAGTAAACTCGAGCTATCAGTCACTCGTACTGCAACTAGCTACGTTGTACTCGAACGCCTTCGCCCTAAGAGAAGAAAATTCGACAATTGTGCCACTCTGTAATTTTCACGTTAAAAAAAAGAGAACGGGGGAGAGAGAGAAAGAGAAACTCTCTTGAAGACCGGAACGAAGCGGAGAGGAAATCGTCAAGTTTTGTCTGTAAGTATAGAAAGCAGTGAGAATAACAATATTAATAATAATGAAAATATTGATTTCACTATTGAGAAAGTATTAGCAGAGAATGTCAAAGAAAATACTTTACTTTTATTATATTTTTTTTAAATCGGGTACATATATATTTTTTATAAGGATACATTGTAATATTTCACTTCTTATAATTTGTTAATATGAATTTAATTATTTATAAAGGTCAATCATAATACGTGCAACTTTTGTAGAAAAAGAGTATGAAATTGCCTTTTCCCCCGCTAAGCCTTCGAATAACCTTTCGTGACAAACCTTTCTAACGTGGCCCAATCACCGCCCACAGCACATCGTAAAGAACCACAATTTCAATTAAGTGTCCCGATTGAAGAAAATATATCGGGAGAGTGAATCATCGATTGTTGCAACGACAAATGAAGTTCTGTACTTGCAAGCGATAATAACCATGCCCTGTCTTTTTTTCAGAAGTTTCGAAAAGCAGCATCATCGAAATGGACGAGCCGCATCAATGCATGATGGTGGAGCCCGCACGGCGTGTCACCAGGGTGCGGTATCCGGAACATTATCCGAGCGAACCACATTTCTTGTGTTACCATCCGTGCGAGTGCGGTCAAGACGTGAGGGTCGAGGCAGTGACAGTGCGGAGTTACTTAGAACGACGCTATCATGTTCTTCGTCAACTGCAACAAGTAAATGATCACGCTAATCATGCGTTGGCCAATTATTTGGACCAAAATGTTCAGTATCCGCCACAGGGGAATCCGGCTTACGAGGGCATTGATCCCGAGGACGAGGAGGACGTTAATTCCGAAATCATCCAAAGAATGAACATGGGCCATTATCATCGTGATGAAATATTCCATTATGATCATCATCGTGCCGACCGGCTGTCGCACAACAATCTACCGAGGCGAGCGAACCTCTTAGGTCCAGTTCTAGATAATTTGCTCGTAGATTCGGAGAACGATTCCGAGGATGACGAGGATGATGGGGATGCGTCGCATTATCAACGGGATCAGATTAACTATGAGGGTCCTCACCGTGTCCACCACGCGTCGTACAACGATCGACCCAGACGACCGAATCTCTTGGGTTCGGTCATACAAAATTGGCTCATTGATCCAGTGTACGATCTCGAGGACGAGCCGATCGAGAATCAGGGCGAGTACACTCACCCGACAACGCCCAGGGAATATTGGCCGAATGATTATTTCAACAACGATGATGACAACGACGAACCAGAGCGCTAACTTTGGGAATTCAAGAATTCCCACAATGGGAAACGGAAATCGACACGAAATGCACTATACATATAATTTTAAGCGAGTCGATTAAAATTGTATGTACAATGATGTAAAAAAACGTAAAATTTGTTTTAATGTTTTCATTGTTCTTTGTTATGAAGGTTGTACAAATTGTAAGACTCATGTATGTTTATATTTGTATGGATCTGTGTAAATGTACAAAAATAAAAATGTGTGTATACCAATTCTCAGACTCAATTTTTATTCCACATCGACGTGGCACTCTTTGCGACAGTCGCGATTTCATCGATATATATATAGCATCGCGAATGAATCATATGCGTAGGGTTCCGAACCCCCCTCTCCCCGCCGATCGAGCTGAAATTTTGCACAACCCTTTCTTACAGAATTTTAAGACAACCCTTAAAGGGATATTCGGCAATGCGTAATCGTTTTTGGGTTTGTTTGTGTTCGTTTAGGTTTATTTGTTTGCGTTTGTTTAGGTTTATTTAGATATTTTTGTTTGGACAAAACGGAGAGCGCGATAACATATATAGGTATGAACGGAGACGTAGCAGATATATATATAATAGTCGGCGCGCGTTAAAAAAAAATAAAAAATTCGATACCTCGAAAACGATTGCGAGTCGCTAAAAATCCTATAAGGGGTTATCTTAAAATATTAAAAGGGAGGTTTGTGCAAAATTTCAGCTCAATTGGAGCAGGGGGTGGGTTTGGAACCTTATCCAAATCCACTTGGCCCAATCACCTTTGTGACAGCGGTTGACGAAATATCATTCATTTTCATCACAATCACTCAAATTTTGCACGTGTTCAGTTTACATTTTAACGTAAATGCGATGAAGCGTTAATTAATTAGTTATCCTTGATCGTGAAGAACGTGTACTTGCACTTTCTCGTCGTAGAAAATGAGACGGAATGCCACTTGGTCTCGGCCTTTGTCTTCATCGCACAGTACCTATCTATCGTCACGCACTTCGCGGCCGTAGATCGCAATGCGGAGCGTGATCGTTAAGGCGTTACCCCCACTTGTCGCGCAAAAAGGCCTTTTTCATGAATTTTTTTAAAGAAAACTACGAAACTTTTTTAATCGATCAATATACCATCTTAAAGAACACATCTTGAAGAACTTTCAGTAATTTGTTTATTGAAAAATATTACATTGTTTAGTGGCAAATGGCCGTCAATGAAATAATGTTTTTATATACACGGTTTGCGGTGACCAACATTGCGGCGAAGTGGATCATCTGAAGGAAAAAAAGCCTGCAAAATTTCAAGAAGATCGGTTCATTAGTGTTCGAGTAATCTTGGTCACCGACTTCAGAAATGCCATTTTGAGAAAAACGCGTTGAAAGTTTCTCTTTCAACGCTCTTTCAACGCGGATTCTTCTCTTTCAACGCTCGTATCTCAGTCAATTTTGTTCGGATCGACTTGAAATTTTCAGGACATATTCTCAGATACTTATACTTCAAAATAATCGATTTTTTTCAAAATCGCAAGTGGGGGTAACTCCTTAAGCGAACTTACCCCCTCCAACCTTGTTGCTATACCTATATGTAAGACCGTGAATCGCACGAGCTCTAACCGCCCAACAGATCGCTCATGAGAGTATAGCACTTTGAACGACTTTATTCGTTTTTTTTATTTTTCAATATGTCCACATGAAAACTTCAAGAAGAAATCTATTCCGAAACGAAAAAGTGAGCCTCTTTAGAAATTTAATCATATCTGCAGACTCAATTTATGTAAAACATACTCGTTTTTGAACTCCGTTAAATTACGTACGAGAACGACAAATAAAAAAAATGCCAAAAGAAAAAACAAGGCATCCGTGTGCGGCGATTGAAAAAATTATCTTGCTTCATCAATACTATGTTTGTACCAATCAGCGTATTAATCTTAAATTTAATTACAATATCGGCACTCAATTGAGAAATATCGAGACTAAAGTCAAAATGCGTGTAGACAATTGAAATTTATATCACCGAGAGATTACTTTAAGAAGCATCAACTGTCGAAAAATTAATCCATTTCACAATGTAGTTTCAGAGATTTGTAGTGTTCAAGTTGGACCTTTATCCCTTTGCCATCTTGTAAACACTTGATATAGGTCTGTAGGGGGCTAAAATAAGACTTTGTTTTGAATTTTTTAACGTGAGCAAACCGTGATTATATTTTTGGGAATATCTACTTCGTTCATTAATAATACCCGAAAAAAGATGTGAAATGTGAGCTTGAACGGTTTGTTTTCGGGCATTATCGAAACTTGTAGGTTAAACGTGGCAACAGCGCGTTAACTGGCTCTGTCGAGTGAGCCACTCGCAGCTAAGAAAAATAATTGATTTTTTTATATGTTGTAGTATAGACATACAGAATGACGTTCGCGAAAACTCCGCATGCCTTACCGGCTAAATACAATAGTAATTAATTCGCTAAATCAATGCCTTTAACCCGCACCATATAGGGAATTCGTGCAGATCGAACTTTGAGACAGGTTACTAGAGCGAACTAAGAGACTGCGAAAAATGCGAAATTGAGAGCGGTCAATAACTCGATGGTTATTATATTCTTAATAAATAAGGATTTTTAAATTTAAAAGTTCAATCTTCATTTATTATAATTGCCAATATTCCTTCACGTGTTCGAACAAGTTTTTAAAGTTTTTACCTTCCGCGTTTACTCCTCCATCTATGTTATGCGATTTTAAGTGATTTTAAAGTTATTTTTGTTTTTGTGATTTTTTTGTAAGATTCTAATTTTATATGACAGTTCGTAAATAAAAGTAGGAAAGAGAGGAAAAGTTTTCAAATAAAAAATTAGGTCCGTAAATCTTTTTGCACTTTTGATTTTCTCTACCGACTTTCAAAGGCTCTAGGATAAAAAAATTACATAGGATTGTTTTCTACAACGTATATATTTTAAACTTGATTAAAAACTACACACACGCACACACACACACAAACATTGCCATGTGAAAGTATTATTATATTATTATTAGAGTACTTTTCACATGAAAGTTACGAACACAAAATTCAATGTTACATGAAATTCGCGTTCGGTCTGTTGTCGAGTGAAGCTAGCACCGGAACCCTTCGCGCGATTGTAGCGCCATCCCTGTTGCCTTCAATTTCGGGCATCACTTGAGAAGCCGAGTTTAGGCTCCTGTATCTAGTCTCCATGCGTCTGAGCATGAAGACTAGAGGTAAGGAGTACGAACGCAGCCAGAAAGACTAGAGGTAAGGAGTGCGAACGCCGTGTCGTCAAAACGTCCGCAAAAGCGAGGACGAGAAGGGCCGCGCTGCTTTCCTGCCGCACCGAAGTAAAGTCAGCAATAAACGAGTGCCGCACGATAGGTAGAAAGCACCCTGTGCTCCCTCATATGGAGCGATCATTTGATCAAATGAATTGTAAAGGCAGTGCCGTACGATATATAAAAAGCACCCTTTGCTACTTCATATGAAGCGATCATTTCATCAAATGAATTGTACATCCAGTTGGTGAAAGCAATTTCTATATAGACAGACAGAATTCTTATATATAGATTGTTTTGGAGAATACCGAAATACAAAAAGTAAGTGAATGTTTTTTTGTTGTTGCGGAAGCAGTAACAAACAAAATTTATTTATAGACACCAGAAAATTCATAAGAAATTTTAATCCAGACAAAAGTTTTACAAATTATCACATCTCATATTTACACATTATGATACGCTGTACAGATAAAGAATAATAACGAAATACGGATATTAAGTAAATGTTTTTTTTTCGTTGCGGAAGCAGTAAAAACAAAGATACAAGAAAATTCATAAGAATTTTGAATTAAAACAAAAAATTTGAAAATTATCACACATCATATTTGCACATTAAGATACGCTGTTACAGATATATCGATCTTACAGTTTTGATTTTTCCCTATTGTCTTTCGCTTTAATTTTCCTTGCGTGATTATTTGACCGATTAGTTGACCGATCGCGCTAGAAAATGTCCTCTCATGACGAGATAATAGTTTATCACTCTCTTCGTGAGCTCTTCGTTGTGCGTACTGCAAATTTTTCATGTCCGCAACTTTGTCGAGAACTTGATGGAGAGTGTCGATTTTAACTCCAAGTTCGTCTCACGTTCGGGCACTGAAAGCAACAATTCAAACAATATTACAAGCTTTTATTTAATTTGACTTTCTATGGAAATGGCAAATCGATATTTCACCCACTCACCCAGTCACTTCCCATTTTCACGCGTCGAAAATAAACATTTTGTTTACTTTCGAGACATGAGACAAAACGTGCAATATATGAAAAAATCTATATCTTGCACGGTTTGTCTCATCGACGGGACACTTGCTCCATATCTCGCGTTTGTGATAATTTTTATTTCACTCGGTACGATAATGGTACGATAAAACGAAACCATTATTTTTATGAATGTAAGTACTATTTTTCTTACCTACGATTGATTGTTTTTGCCGCAGATCATTAAATATATTTTATACCGAGACACAATTATTTTTTTTACATCTAACACAATTCGCAAAATTGGTTAGCCTGAGCACGCTTTATGCCAACACGGACAACGAGCGGGAATCATCGATGACACATGACGTCGGTTGCGTTCTTGTCGCTTAGTTTACTTCGGTGCGGTCATGCACTAGCGACGCACGCCGTGAAAACACTAACTACTAAAATCTACAGTTTCACGGACGCTTTTGGATCGGGCTCGCCACAGGCGTTCGTACTCCGTACCTCTAGTCTTCCTGAACGCAGTATTGAAGAAATGTCTAGAGTTGCCAGACGTGTAGTGAGCGAAACCGCCGCCAGACGCCGCTTGTGTAGTCCAAAAACCGCGGGACTTTACGAAGCTCAAATACCGCGGTAAAAGCCCAAATTCGTGGTTTTGGTAGGTCATGAGGGAAAAGCACCGATATAAGTTATAAATTGAATTATTTCTTTAATTATTTTAAAATCAAACATAATCAAATATCTGTGATTTGTAGCAGGCTAAAACAATCACATAAAGAAACAAATACTTATTCCTCGAGATTACACTAGTACAAAAATCACCCAGTTTCAATCACAGTCTCATATATAATATATGAATAAGAATATTAAAGAAAATGTCTATACGTCCCTAGAAATCTAAATCAAATATGTCCATCAGAGAAACATGAAATTCGTTTAGCAGGTCCTCTGCATTCGAAATTTGAATCTCTGGTACATCTATTTTCTTTAGCACATTCTCTTGGGCAGGGACAGGGCCGGAGTCCAGATCATCCGGATTCAAGTTGAACTCAGCTTCCCTTGTCGGCTGAGAAGACGACGCGCGGGTATATGAGTATATCGTGCTAACGGAAAATGCTTTTTTATGTTGGTCGTTCGTTATGTATTTTTATTTTATGATACGTAATTAATAAACAGTTTTTCTTTTTTACATTTGAAGTTTACTTTTATTCCAACTTACATTTGAAGTTTACTTTTCCTCGAATTCATAACCATAAATTTTTAATTCGTGTTGTCTGTGACCATGGATTCAAGTGGGACAATAATAGGCTTTTTGTGTCCATGACGCAATTTCATACAAACTTTAAATCACACCATGTGAATCGCATAACAATGACTCGATGGCTGTAGATTTGTATATTTTTATTTAAGATTTTAACAAATATGCATTCACTACGTTCAATTATTTATAGGTATAAAATATATTACTGTAAAACCCATAATGAAAGGTACCTCCATAAAAAAGTTGTTAACGATTGCGTTATCGACTTGGGTGCTCCTCTATTCTGCTTGGGTGCTTTCATCAAGCGATAAAGCATTATCCCCAAAAACAAGCCAATCATCCGTCCGGCCGCAAATCGTCAGTACCAGAAAGTGCACATATTCTACAAGCGATGAGATGGTCCCGTTGGTAGCGTGCCTGGCTTCGGTCCGCAGGGGCGCGGGATCGTTCCCCCACTCAGTGCGTTAAAAAAAAAATTATTATTACTATTAATTCTTATTTGATTAGTTATTTTTATTAGTTATCATTATTATTTTAATTAGTTATCTGTTAGTGTCGAAAAATTTATCGCGCACTCCGACCGCTTGTTTTATTAGTTTGTACGTTAATTCAAACATAATAATAAATCTAAATTACAACTTATTTATGTTTTAAAAAAATGTTTGCGCTTTACTCACACCCGTCCCTATGCCAAATAAATTGAATTCATAAAAGTAAGCGGAAATATATTTATAGTCGTCTTATTATATTCATTTTCGTAAGTTACGATTCGCGGCCGGATGGATGATTGGCTTGTTTTTGGGGATAATGCTTTATCGCTTCATGAAAGTATATGAGAATGAATATAATAATACGAATATAATTATGTTTCCGCTCACTTTTATGAATTACAATTTATTTCGCATAGGGACGGGTGTGAGTAAAGCGCAAAAAAATTTTTAGAAGATAAATAAGTTGTAATTTACATTTATTATTATATTTAAATTAAACCGATGTGTTGGTCTAGTGGTTAGCGTGCTTGCCTCCGAAATCAACACAACGGGAGGTCGCGGGTTCGAATCACCGTCTCGCAGTTTCGAAGAGAAATAGAAACACAGGTGTGACTTGCTCCAGTTCTACGCGGATATCGCGCGCGCGGACCGGTACGTGTGTGTGTCGGGTGTGTATGGCTGTAGCCTGTGAGCTATTTCTCAACGAAACGCGACTAGCTCGGAGGTTGGGAAGCGAACTCGTGACCGGCTGTATTGGTATAGGTTTTCCGCAGTTTCCCTATATCCATGACAGAAAATGTCATGGTGAATGCGATACAGAGGGGGAAGTCGGCTGGGGCCGCACGGTGGGGATCGATTAGGGATGTGGATTGGAGAAAATGGTGGGAAATGTAAAAAGGGGAAATCCCTGTACATGGAAGCTACAATTAGCGAAGCGTTCGCCGTAGCAGATACAATTAAAAAAATATGATATTTAAATTAACGTACAAACTAATAAAATAAGCGGTGAGAGTGCGCGATAAATTATTCGACACTTAAAGATAACTGATTAAAATAATAAAAATAACTAATCAAATAAGAATTAATAGTAATAATAAATTAAAAAAAAAAATACTGAGCGCGGGGAATGATACCCCGCCTGGATGGATGGTTGGCTTGTTTTTGGGGATAATGCTTTGTCGCTTGATGAAAGTGTGAGAATTAATATAATAATACGAATATAAATATATTTCCGCTTACTTTTATAAATTATAATTTATTTGGCATAAAGGCGGGTGTGATTAAAGCGTAAACAATTTTTTAGAAGATAAATAAGTTGTAATTGACATTTGTTATTATATTTAAATTAACGTATAAACTAAAAAAATAAGCGATCAGAGTGCGCGATACATTTTTTTGTATACATTAATACCGCGGAGAATCAAGAGCTAAATAAGCATTGAAATCATCTAAAAGCCTCGCTCGTGCCGTCGGGTGACGTCACGCGTGAGTCGTGCTCAGATTGCTTTTTCCTCGAAGCCATGGAGCCTAGATACCAGGAGGTTCAGCGGCAATGCAAAGGCGCTGAAAAAAGCGTCCCCGAAAATGACCCAAAGTAATGGCGCTGGGGTGCAGCGGCACCTACATATATAGTAATATATTGGTCAACGAGGTGAAAGTGATCGGATGTGTTTGTAACCTCATGACAGACCGATCCTGACATCAAACGTCAAAATTTCTGCCGATTCATAATTTCCTCATTACGGTGTGAAAAAAAATCAAACGCGAGAAAAGGTGAGTCTTTTGTTCAAGTATATTTAATATTCCGGCTGAAAACTTTATCGCCTGTGGAGTAACTTATTGGATTATTTGTATTATTAGTAACTTCCTCGTTCACTGAGAGTGAATAGGAATAAATTCTTTTTTATTGTAGACATTACAAATATTATACCACATTCGATAATTTAAAACTATTGTAAGTATTTTATTCTTGTCATTAAATATCAGTGTGTGCAATATGGGAAAAGTTTGCGCAGTACCAGGCTGCGAGACTGGGCACTACAAAAACCGAAATCAGCGCCGTGCGTTATGATTACGGCAGCGTGCAATCTTTCGTGCTCCTAAGGTAAATATATGTTGGAGATAAATTGATTGTGTCGTTTCTGGTTGTTAAACTATTCCAACAGGTGTGATTTAAAATTTTTATTGGATTTCATAGTGCAGTAAGAGACTCTCTGAATGGGAGCTAGCACTTAACTGCAATCTCGACGTAAAAAAATTGGTTTGTGAACTACACTTCGACGAGACCCATATTAAAAAACATAACAAAACCGTATTGAGTAATGGGGAGGTTCATACGATGCCGCTAACCGTATGGCACCTGACCGACAATGCAATACCGATATCGCGATCGCAAGATTACACGGTAAGAACTTGAGGTTTTACTGAGACTTCTATTTGCTCTAAGAATAACAGTTGATGCTATTGCAATTGTGTACATATATCATTTTTTGTGGAAAGTGTTTGCATATAAATATTCCTTTTTTCACCCCATATTTTTTTGCCACTTAAGAAGGTTGGCCGTCCCAACGAAGCCGGCGAAGGTAATGTGCAAGCTAGCGATCTGGACAGAGAACCCCATCATGGACACAGTACAAGGAGCGACATAGTTTCGCCAGCACTTCCTATGACACTCGCAGCAGAGGAGAACATGGCGTCAAAGAGCGAAATGGGTTCAGCTGTGTTTACAATGGACATGCTTCAGAATGAATTGAATGCGACACTATTTCCGGAGTCATGGGCATGGACGCACCAGTCGTCGAAAACTATATTCACTCGTCTCGATTCATCAAGTCTTTGCCCCACACTTCATGTGGAGATTGCCCCGGATCTTTCGCTTCAGGTACTTATCTGATTCACTAAATGGAACCGCTCCATGATTATCCATATGAATAACAAATTGTTAATATAAACCGGTGTTATGATTGAATGAATCGATAATATTCATAATACGTATCAACTGATATATATATTCTTATGGTTCTTTCAGATTAGGACGAATATGGGTATTTTGATTCGACTGAACGAGAAACCTGAATCCATGGCAGATGTATGGACATGCCTCGGAGTGTTAGAGAAGATGTCGATTTGCAGTGGAACGGGAATTCGACGGGAATTAACCAATTAGATTAAGCTTTGATAAAGACTTCAAAATAGTTGCATTCTAATACCATTTGTGTTTTATTCGTATTCTATTATTATTATAATAATAAGGATACGTGGAATTGAAAAAAACGCTTCATTCGTTGATGTGAACGCGGCAATACTTATAAAAACGTAAAATACACAATAAAACCACGTATATTTCTTTCAGGTGTCATCGTAATTGCGAGGGGATTTTGACGGCCGATACAATCTACAAGCGCAAGCAGCGGACGCCTAGGTGTATTTTCTGTAAGCAGCTCCGCCACGGGATACAGAGAAGAATACGCCGAAACCGCAGGAGTGGCAGGCAGAAACGTCATCAAGCTATTTTAATGGCGAAATTGACACGGAGAAAGTTTCAATGTCAGCAACAAAAGGTACGTAACGTTGATCGTATCTCTGTAGCTAGAATTAGCATCAAAAGAAAATTTTGACACTTTCTGGATGCACAACTTTGATTCGAAGATTAGAGATTTGTTCATACGTCAAGCGAAATACTTTAGTCGCCGACCGTATACTCATAAGGGGTTAAGCCACTCTAGACGACGAAGAAATAGGCTTTTTGGAGATTTTTTTTCTGTAAAACTACAAAATAAGTCGAGATTACAAAAAGGGTGTTTATTAGACATATCAGTGACTGTATACAATAATTTTTTTGAAGCGATTAATTTCAAAATGGCGGCTGTGCAGCGTTTATCTCAAAACTGCATTTTGTAAGTTGGCCGGAAACATAACTCAGACAATTTTCAACCGATTCACTTGAAATGTTGAATATATCTTGAAAAATACATTGTCCGTGGAAGTACGTAGGATTTTTTTTTTATATTGCATAGTTCATTTGTTATTAACAATTATCTGACGATTTTTAGGCAAATTTTCCACTTTCTAAAAATTTGCCTAAAAAATCGTTAATAACAAATGAACTATGCAATATATAAAAATATTCTACGTACTTCCATAGACAATGTATTTTTCAAGATATATTCAACATTTCAAGTGAATTGGTTGAAAATTGTCTGAATTATGTTTGCGGCCAACTTAAAAAATGCAGTTTTGAGATAAACGCTGCACAGCTGCCATTTTGAAATTAATCGCTTTTTTTCTGAAAAAAATTGCACGTTTTCTGAAAAAAAATCCCCAAAAAGCCTATTTTTTCGGCCTCTGGAGTGGCCTAAGGCCTTAATAATTGTCCCTTTGGAACATTTATATTTATTTCAATTCGAACCTCCCTGGTGTACAAGTTTACCCTCTCTCCATTCTTCTTCCACTTTGTTAAACACGAATGGCAGAGGGCCGGGTTCATGTTCCGAACTTTGAATGCTCCGACGGTTGAAAATTCCGAATTTTAATGCTCCGAAATTCAAGTTGGGGCCGGGTTGAAATTCCGAACTTTGAATGATTAGAACGCTGAAAACTTCGAAAGAATTCTACCCCGAGAGATCAAAACTGCGAAAATCTGACCACCGTCAAAACAATTCGGCTATGGAAGTCTTAAGTTTCAAAATTTTCAATGAATTGACGAATTATTTCAAGAATTTTGTTATTAACAAGTGATTGTACGTCAATTTTGAAATTTGTCTAGACAAGGTCATACGTTCTACATTATTTACAGTCAACTATGATGTAGAACGTATAATATTGTTTAGACAAATTCCAAAATTGACGTAAAATCACTTCTTAATAAAAAAAATTCTTGAAATAATTCGTCAATTTATTGAAAATTTCGAAACTTCTAAAACTTCCATAGCCGAATTATTTTGACGGTGTTCAGATCTTCGGAGTTTTGAGCCTTCTGATCATTCGAAGTTCGGAATTTCAACCGGGCCCCAACGGCAGGTATGAAACTAAATTGTCTAGTAGATGTATTTAATTGATAATTAAGTTCATTTAGTAACTTAAAGCCTATGTACTTACCTGTAGATTAAAAACTCTCATTCATCACTATTACAATAATTGAGATCTTTTGAGATTGTAAAAACCTAAAAGGAAAAGAACATATCTGTGGATGATTATCATCCGCAATATTTAAATACTGTGTGATCTGAAAAAAGATTGAAAATCTAATAAAATTTAACGGTATCGGTATATTAGCTTCATTCACATTACAGGCTAAAAAGTTACTCATAAATGTAAGTAACCTGAAGGCTGCGTGTGCAGCAGTCGAGAAAGAAAAATTAGAAGAGAAACTTAGGTCCCTTCCGGAAAGTCAACGGCAGGCCGTGAGGACTTGCTTCGAAGCCGCCAAAGTTGAAAAGTCCGCGAATCGTAGATATTCCCTTCAATGGATCTACGAGTGTCTCTTGATGCGCATTAAGAACAGCCGCTTATACGATCACATTCGCCACAGACAGATACTGCCACTCCCTTGTAGGGCCACACTCCAAAGATACATACAACGAATCAGTTTATCGGCATATGGCTTTCAATCAGCCATTTTTGAATGTTTGAAAACCAAAAGCTCCGGAATGAAAGTCACTGAAAAAAGAGGTACCCACATCTCCGGAAATTACTCTTATTTGCAATTTCGTTACTAACGAGTAGGTTTTCTGTATACGTACATTTTTCCTACGCCTGCAGTTTTCATTAATGATTAATGTGAACACAAAACCAATTTTACGGACCCTACCTTTGGCAGTTTATCTTTCTAATGATTGTGTCGATTACTTTCTCCTGTTATCTAGTATTATTTCTCGTTGTTTTTTTAATTTCTCACGGTAAACGCTGTTTTTTGAGCTTGTCACCTTTCCGCTTTTTACTGCCCCCCCCCCCCCCCCCTTGTGGCCGCAGCCGACTTCCCCCTCTGTATTATATTCACCATGACATATCTGCCATGGGTATAGAGAAAGTGCGGAAAACCTATACCAATACAACCGGTCGGCAAGTTCGCCCCCCCCCCCCCCAGTCATGGAACTAGTCTTATTTCGCCGCGAAATGCCGTAGATAAACATTTCACGACGAAATGTACGCGACTGGGATTCGAACTTTCGACCTCCCGGCCCGCTGGCTTAGTGGCAAGTACGCTAACTACTAAGCCATCGCACCGGTCTTTTATCTGGTACTGTTGATAGCTATTCCCGAATACGTGCTATAGATTAATCGAGTGAATAACTCTTTTAGGTACCCTCCTCATAGACGAGATGAAGTTAAGTGAAGCTATATCATTCAATCCACAATCGCTGCAAGTTTGCAGGTTTATCGACCTTGGGCAGTATACTCCGGAGGCGAAAAAAAACACTCGCGCAGACCATGCGCTTGTGTTTATGTTCCAACCATTTTGTGGGCCATGGGTCCAAGTCCTCGGTGCTTTCCTCACCAAGGATTCTGTCACGAGTTCGATATTGCACAAATTGATTTTAGAGTGCGTAATTCTACTAACCAATTCGGGCTATCACATCGACGTGGTTATCATGGACGGGGCACAATGGAATCGTGGTGTATGGAGAATCTTTGGGATACGGGATGGACAATTTCATTGCGAACATCCATGCGACTCGACCAAAAAGATGTGGATGGTGTCAGATTTCCCACACTTGTTTAAGTGTTTCCGCAATGCATTTATTATGTGGGATTCGTTTCAGGCAAGTCATGATGCGTTCTTTTGTTCTATACCTATTTTTTCTGTTCAGACCATAATAACTCTTATCTTGGCAGCCATCACATCTATACAACGGAAGTCTATATAAAGTAATGCGTTCAGCCAGTAAATGTGGAGTAATATTTTTATACATACTCAGACCCCAGATGGGATTGTTAAAAAAGGACACTGGGAAGCGCTCCTACAGCACGAGCGATACACAAAACCGAACTTGACGATCGCTTACAACCTCACGCCTGCGCATCTGAATCCGGCTGGGTATGAAAAAATGAACGTGCGATTGGCTTTTCAAGTGAGTTTTATATTTTTCACCACCTATATTTTTTACTATTGGTCACAATCTACGTTGAGTTGAGATTATCTTATGACGAGAACACGATGTAAAGTTGAATTGAAATGTTTTGTGCCTAATATGTTTCTAGTTGTTTTCGCTGCCGGTTCGGATTGCGATGGAATTATACTGCAACGAGTGTCCAGAATTAAGCGACTCCAAGCCTACGCAAATATTTACTGAAAAAATGGACAAATTGATCGCAGCAATGATGTCACGTACTCCGGTCAATGCTCTTCATCCATCGGATGATTGTCCCCAAAAGAAGGTAATTCTTATATCTACGAAAATCCAACGCGAATACTGATGTGATGATAAGATTGTGATATTACCTCATTTGGAACTAAAAGCTCATTTTATAAAAATAATAAATATCGTTATTATTGTTGCGCAAAAGAAGCGGGGACTGATTTATTAAACTTTTCAATACGTTGTTCATTATCGTTCACCGATGGTGTTAACAATCAAAACGAATTATTATCAATGATCCGTCCAACGGACCTTGCATTCCATTGAAAAACGATAAACACAACGTATACATTTTAATAGTAATTACCAGTATCGTAATATTCCGTATTTTGAATTACATGCTAGTGGACCAGAGCACCTTTGAAAAGATTCAATGCGTCAACGCAATGCCGAGCCGATGAATAACCCAGATCTGCAGATTTCTAGTGACGCTCGCAGCAGTGTTTATTCGGATATTGAAAAAACTCGACGCATATTGATATTCGATTATTTTCAGAATTTAGCAAGACCATCAGCAAACACTGCAGATCACTCGAGCTGTATACGGAAAAATATACATCACTGCTGCTAAGGATCCAGGCGATCTCCTTTTTCTCTGGGTCGATCAGTTTTTGGTGTCTGCAGTCGCTCCGTCAATTGACAGCAAAAATTCTGACTGTCGTCGGGAGGTTCTACAATTAAAACAGTGCGTTCATAAAAATAAAACATTGGATCAGGGTTGGTAAGGCCGAAAACAAATATTTGTGTGATTCTTGAATACACAAAATTTTTATTATCGACCGATGATGTTTCATCAGCAGAGGCCTAGTCCCGGGCTATTCGGTATTGGATCTGGCATGGTCGTACTTTACTTCATTCCTGCTTGTTTGGTTAGTTTATAGAAACCGGATATCTTTCGCTTTATGAAATGCAGAATGAACTGGTGCAAAATTCTGCGAAAACTATTGCCTTGGTTTTATATATCCCTCATTTCTGATTGCATTCATTTATTGTCGTGTATCCAATTTTGGTGTGGAGAGAACGAGGTGCAAACATTTTCGGAGTTTATGTGAATGTTTTGTGAATACGTTTTTTGCTTGTGAACTGGTGAAATCATTTCTTTTTCGTGAACTGTTTGATAATTGATCTTATGCTTGTGCTCGTGAATATCCAGGCGATAATGTATTTAACTTCGACTTGTGTGGTTAACGTTCTTTCCTGCATATAGGCAATAATGGAGTTCGACAAGTGGCTGAGACAATGGGAAAGTACGGTGAGCGGCAAGGACATGCCCATATCCACGAGTACCTTGACTGGATTTAAAGTTACATTGGGCGCCACTCTCGAATTAATTGAAGCTCTGCGGATCGAATCAAAGTACGAGTTTCTCATGACGGCCCGTTTGAACCAAGATGCTTTGGAGGTAAATAGTACGCTTAATTTTTTACAATTATCACAGCTCGCTTCGATAATACGTGTTTATTCGTCTTGACTTGCTCGTTTATTCACGCAAACTTGATACTGCTATTCTATTCTTAACCGAGGGCTAAATTAATGATCACATTTCTTAGGTATAATTACTTATTGTTTAATTCTGCAGGAGTAATAAACTAAATGGCTTTTGTTGTGTGCGTTTTCCAGAGGTTCTTTGGAATGATGCGTGGTGCCTGCGGGAGCAACGACCACCCAGATCCCCAGCTTTTTGCCCAAGTGTTCCGACTACTCTGCAGCTACTCACTGATTAAGCCGGCGAAAGGTTCAAACGTAAGCGGTACCGAATTACTGAAAGTTCTGATGCAGACCGAAGATTCCTTGGCTATGTCGAAAAAACCGCGCTCCGAGTGGCTGAACAGAATTGATCGTTTGCTCGAAGATAGTGATACTGGCGATTGTGATCGTAAGTCGCATGAGCAGGATCATAACTACGAGGGATCGGCAACGATGACTTGTTCAGAGTGGAATGAAAGTGTCCATGACCACACCTATGACGTTGCTCGCACGAGCCCGCAAGTGCAAGCATACATTGCCGGCTACGTGGTGCGCAGAATGCGGAGACGACTGAAGTGTGACGACTGCATCAACGCGCTCCAATCACACGACAACGAACCCGGTGACTCAAACCATAAAATGATCGACATGATGAACCAATACGGCGGTCTCATTCATCCGAGTGACGCGTTATTTTATTTAACGGAAACCCTAGAGTCAATTGTTCTCGACGTTGTCGGAAAATTTGGTGTGAAAATCGACACCTTCCAAACAATTATAGAAAAATTGTCCGAACTGAAAGGTTCACCGGCTATTGGGTGCGTGGATCATCATAAAGAAACGACCCGAAAAATAATCGATTTTTATATGATAATGCGTGGTCACTTCTTGACGGAATCGTTTAATAAAAATAATAACGACAGCCGTCAGCGAACAAAGAAATTGCGAAAAAATGCGAAATTGTAAGCATTGCTTCGTGTGAATTAAGCTTATTATATCATTCTTGTTGCTCCTACACATCAAACTTAATTTCATTAAATAACTATTACTGGATTTCAACAGCATCATATTTTTTTCATGCCCTTCCACGTTTTCAGGATTCACTCTTGCGGTTCGTTATATTCCTCGTTGATATCTGGTTTCCATCGTAATTGTGTGGCTGCGGGTCTGGCACTCACAGGTCAGCTGCTCATGCACTGCAAATGATCTTTGTACACTGGTGCACTCTGATCTGAAACACAGAAAATTATTCTTCCAGTTCAATAATGCAAGGATGTAGGTAGCAAAGAATAATACCCTAAATTTTGTCGTTTGGAAGCGTTAGCTAAAAGAAGGCGTGCTTCCCAAAATGATGTATTTGCTCCTGTGCCTTTTACGGCCATTAAAGTCCGATTGGTCATGCGTATCACAAAGACCCTATCGTATCCTATCGTCAAAGATAATCCGCAGGGTAGCGTCCACCGCTGTATTCTCGGAGGGTGAACGTCTTCAGGTAACTTTGTTGCATTTGTCTGGGGCACTGGGGTGATAGCGGAGCCACGTTGAATTCAACCGTCTTACTTAGTAGTGGGATTTTTATCGACCAGACATGTGACGCATATCCTTAAAAATGGACATAACGCGTAGAAGGAGGTAAAGAAATTTTATCGGATTCACTTTAACTTTTCAGTTTATTCTAAACAATGATATGCAACAACTGTAAACGATTATGAAGAACATTTTATCTTTACCTTCGATTCCACAATGTCGTCAACACCCATTTGTTTTTGGGCTGATTGCTTCTACTATGTGATCTCGGGACCGGGGCTGTTTTGCGCCCACTGCGCCCAGTCCTTTGCAGACTGTATGTTTGGTCATATAAATGTTTTCATCTTTCGGTTTCCAACTTTAAAAAATTACGCACGGGAACAAAGAACTGTATTGTTCAATTTAAAAAACTATGCTGTATCTTTTCTTCATGCGTATTAATCACCGTAGCACTTCGTCGGAAATTTTATTATACTCTGAATGAGGGTTAAGTACATAAGCTGTGATCTGTCACAGATCGCACCCATGTTTACGTATATCTATATACATATAGGTGCCGGAGCACCCCAGCGCCATCCTTTCTCGTTCTCGTTTTGGGGACGAGTTGAAAGGCCTCGCTGAACCTCCTGGTATCTAGGCACCATGCTCGAAGCCTTCGTTTCGGCTTGGCCACACATGAACGTGCTCAGCGTCCGTGTATTGGTGTAGCTGCCGAAGGCACGGTCGGGAAACTTCGGCGCGCTCGGCTCTTTCCGAAGATGTCCGAGCGTCGCTCGCTCACGGACACGCGCTACTATGATTGTGTGATGGGCGCGTAAGAGACTAGAGAGGGGGTAACTTTTGCGCGCGATCTGGCTGCACTCTCTGGTATGTATCATTTTACATCTCTCTCGCACGCAGCCTACTTCTCAAGCATCATTCTGTCTCATGCACAGCTCACTTCTCATTATTTACTTGTTCCGTCTCTGTCACACGCAGCTCACTTCTCGAGGTCTTAGCAATAGTGGCGCCATCCCCGTTTGACCACATTTTTGTAGCCACTTTTGTCAAGTTTCTCCATAAGAGATCGGACTCCTCCCACTCTAGCCTCTCTGGAGAGTCTGATCGGACGTGATTTTTGTTATTCGAAATGCCTTTAGCTCTTCGAAAAATTATCGTATAAGAGTTTTAAAGCTTGAACGTTCTACCTTCCGAATCATTGGCTAAACTCTTTTTATCTTTCAGTGCAACTGTTTTCGCGACGGAAAGCCGTAATATGAATTAAAAAGTTTGCACCAAGTTGCCAGAGCCCCACAAAATATCTTTTACCAAATCTAATGTATAAGTTTGGAAGCCCGGAAGTTTCCGTTGAAATTTCCTTCACGCTTTCTCGCTGCGAGACAGCCGCGGAGAGTGCGAGGTTAGCAGTCGGGAAGTTTTATTATAAGACTTTTTAAAGTTATACGTATAGGTATGGGTTTTTGAACAGAATTCCGAGTTTTTTTACGACGTTCCGATGTCTGGGTTTTCACGATTCCCATTTAAATGGCGAGGAAATTTTTGCCAAAGTGCTACTCTGAATTTTGTCTATCAGTTCATCTTTGGTGAAAATCCGCATAACTAATTTTGTTCCATTTCAATTGTCCATGGTAGTATGCGTTTTTACGTATATATGTATAAAGTCGTATTAGCGTGATGTGCGATGTGCGATATGCGTTCGCGACATGCACCCTCGAACCCGAAAAACTTGTGAAGCTAGCCACGAATCCCCTAATCTGCTGAGATTGGTGAACATCGAGCAGCAGCACGATCGAAGAGCCAATGAAAGACAGTAATACTGACTCGAAGATCGAGTCACCAGGCCTGTTTCCGCTGCCATTGGTCGAGCAAGGGGCGGAGACCCTTCTGCTCGTCATGCAGACCCCCCGGAACAGGTCAGCAATGAGAGGGTAACTTTGCGATTGGTCGGGCAAGGGGTAAAAACCCCACTGCTCGTCTACCGGACCCCCAGGACAGGTCGTCGAGGAGAGGGTGACTTTTCGGTTTTTGGTATAAATATCACCTGTGCCCACCGTTCAAACAGCATTCTCGTCTGCAACTTTGCTACGCGAGGAATAAACTCGAGATATTAGTCGCTCGTACTGAAAATATCTACGTTGTACTCGGGCGCATTCGCCCTAAGTGGAGGAAATTCGACAACTTTGCCACGGTATAATTTTCACGTTCAAAAAACCAGAACGGAGGAGCGAGAAAAAGGAACGCTCTTGAAGACCAAAACGAAGCAAAGAGGAAAACGTCAAGTTGTGTCTGTAAGTATAGAAAGTAGTGAGAATAACTGTATTGAAATAATGAAAATATTGAATTCACTGTTTAGAAAATATTAGCAGGGAATCGTCAAAGAAAATACTTTACTTTTATTGTTTTTTTATTTTATAAAGACACATTTCTTTTTTTATAAGGATAAAAAATAATAAGTTACTTATTATAATCAATTATTCTTCATTTAATTATTTATAATGACCACTTATAATAAGTGGAACTTTTTCGAAAAAGAGTATGAAATTGCTTTTTCCCCCGCTAAGCCTTCGAATCACCTTTCGTGACAAATCTTTCTACCGTGGCGCATTCACCGCCGATAGCGGACCATAAAAAATACAATTTCAATAAAGTATCCCAACTGAAGAAAGTATATCGGGAGAGGCAATCATCGATTATTGCAACTACAAATGAAGTTCTATATTTGCAAGCGATAATAATCATGCTTTGTCTTTTTCAGAATTTCCGAAAAGCTGCATCACCGAAATGAATATACCGCATCGATGCATGATGGAACAGCCCGCACCCCGTGTCATCACGGTGAGGTATCCGGAACATTATCCGAGCGAACCCCACTTCCTGTCTTACCATCCGTGCGAGTGTGGTCAAGAGGTGACGGTCGAGGCAGTGCTATTGGAGAGCTACCCAGAACAAGGCTATCATGTTCCTCGTCAACTGCAACAAGTCAACCATCACGCAAATGATGCGGTGGCCAATAATTTGTTTCAAAATTATCAATACCCGCCACCGGGTAATCCGGCCTACGATGACATTGATCCCGAGAATGAGGACGTCGATTCCGAGGACGAGGGGGACGTCGATTCCGAGAACGAGGGGGACGTTGATTCCGAGGACGAGGAGGACGTTGATTCCGAGGACGAGAAGGACGTTGATGCCGAGGGCGAGGAAGACGTTGATTCCGAGGGCGAGGAGGACGTTGATTTCGAGGACGACGAGAACGTGCCCCGCGATCATCGCGATCAGATAATCCATGATGATTATCATCGTGCCGACTGGCTGTCGCACAACAATCCACCGAGGCGAGCGAACCTCTTGGGTCCGGTTCTGGATAATTTGCTCGTAGATCCGGAGTACGATTTCGTGGATGACGGGGATGCGGCGGATTATCAACGGGATCGTATGAACTATGAGGATCCTCACCGTGCCCACCGGTCGTCGTACAACGATCAACCCAGGCGACCAGATCTCTTAGGTTCGGTCATACAAAATTGGCTCGTTGATCGGGAGTACAACCTCGAGAACGAGCCGATCGAAAATCAGGGCGAGTACAATCGCTCGACAATGCCCAGGGAATATTGGTCGAACAATTATTTCAACAACGACGATGACAACGACGAACCTGAGCGTTAACATTGGGAATTCAATGATTCCCACAATGGGAAAACAAAAATCGACACGATGCACTATACATATGATTTTAAACGCGCGCTCCGTCAATTAAACTTGTATGTACAACAATGTAAAAAACGTAAATTTTGCGTTAATGTTTTACCTACTTCTTTATGAAGGGTGTACAAATTGCTAGGTTTCGTGTATGTATATATTTGTATGGATCTGTATAAATGTACAAAAGTAAAAATCTATGTTTACCAATTCTAAGACTCAATTTTTATTCCACATCGATGTGGCAGTCGTTGCGACAATCGCGATTCCCTCGATACATATCGCATCGCGAATGAATCATATGGGTAAGGTTCCAACCCCCCCCCCCCCCCCCCCCCGCCCCGCCGATCGGGCTGAAATTTTGCACAAGCCGTCCTTTTAATATTTTTAAACAACCCTTAAAGGGGTTTTTTTAGGTTTGTTTGTTTGGGTTTATTAGAATATTTTCGTTCGGACAAAACGGAGAGCGCGATAACATATATAGGTATGAACGGAGACGTAGCAGATATATGTATAGTCGGCGAGCGTTAGAAATCATGTCGATATCTCGAAAACTATTGCGAGTCGCTGAAAATCCCCTGAGGGGATTAAGATATTGAAAGGAAGGTTTGTGCAAAATTTCCGCACGATCGGCGGAGGGGGTGTTTCGGAACTTGACCTTTGGAAAAAAACTGAAGAATTAAATATCTGAAAACTATTGCGACTCGCCAAAAATCCCTTAAGGGGTTGTCTTAAAATATTGAAAGGACGGTTTGTGCAAAATTTCAGCTTGATCGGGGAGTCGGAACCTTATCCGTGGATTCGTTTCACCTTACACTCATAGTATTTTGGATTTGATTCCCTGGTCTGCGTTTTTTTCTCCTGAATTCATTTCCTATGTACGCAACTCACTTTGAACGGGAATGGGCGGAATTGATTTTTTTAGCTTGATTTCAAATGCTATTGAGCATTAAGAATCTTTAAAATAATTATTGCAAAAGAATTGTAAAAGAATTTTTACCGTGAATTTTGAACGATGATTTTTATTATAATTCTTTATCCTATGAAAGTACTTTGAATCATCTCTAATTTAAAGCGTTCTCATCCCTGTTGAAAAGTGTAGGAGAAAACTACGAGCAAACATGTCAACATTTTTTCGCTGTAATACTGAGGTCATGTCACGCACCGGGCTTCACCGTACCGATATACAGCAGCGACGCGCAGTGGCATTGAGACGAACGAAAAGCATGTTCGATAATTGTACTAGTCCTCACTACTGAAATTCGCCTCTATTTCAAGACCTGTATTTTATATGAGACCGTGTTTGCAACTCGACCGAATTTCCATGGCGGGGGTAACTCGCGTATTGAAGCTGTCTTTGGAGTCGCTAGTATCGAGAGATATTGTTTTGATAGTGAGAATATAATCTGCGCAATCAGTAATTCTGCATATATGATTACCCCATAGGCTGTTCAGTTGAGTGCAATAAACGTGTTAGCGACTTCTAATTTTACTTTTCTACGCGAAGAACATATATTTTATCATATGCGGTTGTTCATTATATTAAGTTGCGCATGAGGCAAAATGCACTGCAAAATAATATGAAATTAAAAAAAATTGTCTCCCATGACAAACCAATAAAATCTTGATCATTTCGCTACATTGTTCGATTGGTCTGCGATTATTTTCTACCTGCATAACAGCAACTAATATATATCCCTCATTCCGCCATCATCTTTTATTTTGAGGGATAGGTAATTGTTTTTATAAGACTTATCCACTCGAAATTATTTTTGCGTGCAAAATATAAGGTGATCTCTCCATATTTATTGTTAGCGAAAACAGCAGTCGATGTATACGTGTACATAGACATACTTGCTAACTCTAGCCTCAATTATGCGTGCCATTCACAATTTATTGAAATTAGGATTCTTTTTCTGTAGCTAAATATGCATTAAAGAAAAAAACCAGTGCACGGGAATTGCACTGAAGATAACAAACTTTTCATCATCAACCCATTACGCTAAAACGTATTTTGTAAATGAGAGAACAAAATTAATTCATTCCCATCAAACTAGCTTGTATTTCAATGGCACGGTTGATGGACTATTCGCCAATTAATTACTGAATAGATTTTTCTGACTAGATCGATTCTTCTGACCATTTATATAACACGTGACGCAATTTTTAGAAATATTCGACCCCCCTCGCCCCTCTGTGACATTTCGTGACGGGTGCCGGTGCCCCCACCCCTGTCGCTGCTGTAAATTACATGACATCGAACTCGCCCCCTTTCTGCTCTCGTTTTTTTTTCAACAATAAGAAGCAAGCAAAATGCTAAAACTATTTTAATAGATTATTCCAGATCGAGCAATTTATATTGTTTACGTTAAGTAAATATATATGTAACATATAAATACGTATAATTTACATGTAGTAAGAAATATATTCTTTATGTTATGTAACATCAATAATCAATAATTTGATAATATTTAATTACGATGCACCTAGGATGCAATGTGTTTCCGCGGATGCTTCAGGTGAGCCTCAATCGATATCCGAGAAGTTACAACTTCTTGTAGTCGGAACTTTGGGTGGGCAGTACAGAACATTTTCAGCGTCTCAGTATGACCCTTTTTCGGATTGAATATGCTCATAGCGTCTCGTGGCTTTTGCTCGACTCCCCTCCCTGCCCCTGCGACAAAGTGTGATGATTTTCCTCCCCCCTCCCTCTTCGCTGCGTCACGTGTTTTATGAATGGCCCCTAATACTTGTCAGTTTATGAGGTTATGCATTTCTATTTGCGTAGGAATATCATCCGTTCTTTGATAACTTGTGGAACATTTAGATTCTCATGTTAGGTTTCAATGAGGATGCGTGGCTATTGTTGTCCTTGTCGCACAGGATATCCCTCAATAACAGCAACTCTAGCGGACGGCTTCGGGAAGGTAACCATCCCCCACCACTAGAGGTGCAAGACTGTGGTTCTGTCACTTCCACCTCGGCGACCGATATATTACTGTATATATCGATCTGTCCGATCGACGCGCCTTCCTTATTAACCGCATTTTCATGTACACGTCGATGTATCCCAAGAGGAGTCTGGTGTCCTGTATTTAGTCCACGGTCTTACACACGGGTCTGGAAACTCTGTGGAATTTATGTTTTGTTCCACGCATTGTTCACAAATTTCACTCGTGATACATAGTATATTTCATTTATTTAGTGATTCTTTAATGGATAACTGGCGATGTTCTTTTTACATCTGTTTTCTGCCCGATGTGTGTAGACGCCATACGTAAAAGTCTCTCTAACCAAAGTCCCTATATACATATATATCTACTAGTCTCGAAACTTCGAAATAAGTCTTGTGAGAAACGGAACTTTAGGGTTTTTTCCGTTGCGCTTACAGCCTAATGACTGGGACTGCTGCGTCGGTAAAGAGGATGGACACATTTGAGATGAGAAGGTTGCTACCAAGGAGACTAGAGCAAAGGAGTCCAAACTCCCTATCCTAGCCTGTATGTACGAAGTTCTTTCAATCGGTCGCAAAGGTGTAGCGCTCAGTTCGCCGCAGGCGTCGCTAATGTTCTTCAGATCCAATAATATATAGTAATACAAAACTGCATAAGGTCCGAGCTCCGCCTCAACAACCAATCACAAAACTGGGGCGATCGTGTTTCTTTCTCGTACTCACTTGGAACCGTCACGGTGCGTTCTCTCTCGCACACCCGAACGATAATACACCCAAGTGGGGATTCCTTCTATTATAATATATAATAATATTGTGTACGAATATATAATAAATAAAATATAAATAATATTAATAAAGCACATATTAATGAAACAACTCGTGTTGTTTTATTCACATGGGCTTATTATATAATAAGCACATCAGATATAATAATTATATAAGTACAACACGAGTTATTTTATTATTGAAACTGATTGGCCTGTTATGTTTGATAATATAGCTAATTATAATGAATGGCAAATAAAGCGTTAAACGAACCGTAATGTATCTCGTTATGTATTTATTATTCGGATGCGCGTTACTCTGTTCTTCTGTACAATGATAATAATAATAATAATAATAATAATAATAATAATAATTATTATTATTATTATTATGACCAAAACGCGACTGCGATAGACATCGATTATGAGTCAGATCAACCCTTCGGTCTCGGACATCAGTCCAGCTGACCGCAAGAAGGAAAAGGTCAGCTGGGTGGACAGCCCCTGTTCCTCGATGTGGTGAAAAAACACACCGTGCATGGGTCTGTCCACGTGCTGCCGAGTCAGGACAGTCTGCTCGGCAGCCCTGATTGCCCGCCGACGTCGGGACTTGGGCAACCGAGCGACGGAGTCTACTGGCAAGGCGCCACGCCGGCGCCGGCGGAACTCCAAGCCGAGGGTCTCTGCCGCACGATCTGCCGCCTTATAGAGAAAAGCACCCGCCCCATGAAGCTCATGCTGGTGCACAATCTCCAGGAGCGGGTCCGAGCTCGTTATTACATCGCTTACCGAGACCGAAGGGTTTATCTGCGCCTGCCAAGACGGAGTCATCAACACCCTGGTCTATCGCAGTCGCGTTTTGGGTCAGCCTCTGCCGACCACTTTGTGTCGTGCATGCAAACAATCGCCGGAGACACTAATGCATCACCTGTCGGCCTGCCCAGTATATGCAGTCTCCGGCTATATCTATCGCCATAACGCGGCCCTAAGAGTGTTGTACTACCATCTACGGCACTCTTATGGGATAGACCGGGAGCCCGTGCCGCCTTATTTACCAGGAGATATTGAGTCCGTTGTCGTGGGTGAGAGGTGCAAGATTTATTGGAACTTCTCATTCGCGACCATCGGGCCGCTTCAAGCGACTAAGCCTGATGTTGTCCTCTTCGATTTCGACGACAAGACGATATACGTCATTGAGTTCTCGGCTCCGGCCGAAGTGAACGTGTCGCGAAAGGAAGAGGAGAAACGGCTCAAGTATCAGCCTCTCCTGGCCGAGCTACGTCGTTTGCACCGAGGATTCCGGGTAACTCTCGTTGTCCTCATCATCGGCGCGCTAGGGGGGATGAAAGAGTCTTTTGTATCGGGCCTCGCTGGCATACCGGTTTGCAAACCCGGTGTCCGGTTGCTAGCGGGTCGGATGCAGAAGGCAGTCATAATTGGGTCCCTCCGTTTACTCAGGCAACACGATTGTGGACTGCGGTAGCCGCTAACCCTCTGGATTGAGGGAGCGGCTATCGCAGAGCGATATAATGGAATTCTCGCGCGACTTTTTGACTGGGCGGCAGCCGAGGTGATGTCGGAACCCTCGAGTGCCGCCCAGCGTTATTGTTCCGGTCTAGGTTAAGACCGAGCCTAACCCCCGGGGGTAGGTGAATGTTTCCCAGTGCAAACTGAGGAAGTGCGTTGCCCGGACCAATAAAGTCTATTATAAAAATAAATAAAAAAATAATAATAATAATAATAATAATAATAATAAGGGGGCTGGGAGGTTGTAAGGAGAACCTGCTGGTGGACCGCTGCATCACGCAGGACGCGGTCCAACACAAGCGTAACCTCTCAGTCGCTTGGATAGACTACCGTAAGGCGTTCGACACTGTCAGTCACAAACTGATTATACACCTACTCGAACGCCTTTCGGTGAGTCCTTACATAGTGAGATGCATTAGGCAGCTCATGCCGCTCTGGAAGACACGCTTCACAGTTAAGACTAGTGAAGGCAACGTGTCGACCGGAGTGGTGGGGTATAGGAGGGGGATTATCCAGGGAGATTCTCTTAGCCCCCTCCTGTTTTGCATCTCACTATTACCCTTATCAATCGCCTTGCGGGCTGCACGCGGGTACGAAGCGGGGGCCCCCGGGGAGCGTGGGCGAGGGATCACCCATTTATTTTATATGGATGACCTCAAGCTATACGCTCCCGGGGAGGGGGGGCTTAAGCTCCTCTTGAACATCGTAGCGACGTACACGCGGGCGGCGGGAATGGAATTCGGATTGGACAAGTGCGCTGTCCTTCATCTCAGGAGAGGGAGAGCAGAGGGTGTCGCGGCTGATGTCCGGCTGGTGGACGGGAGCGTCTTCAAACACCTGGACGCCGGAGGGTCTTATCGGTACCTTGGCATCGATCAGCGCTCTGTACAGGACGCTGAGGGTGTCAAGGAGGCCCTCCGCAGCGAGTATAGGCGGCGTCTCAGACGGATCTGGAAATCAGATCTGTCTGGGAAAAATAAGATCACTGCCACCAATATGCTCGCTGTCCCGGTCCTGCTTTACTCCTTTGGCGTCGTCAAATGGCGTAGAGACGAGCTTAAACAGCTGGACATCGGCACACGCAAGATAATGAACATCCAGCGGAGTCTGCACCCTCGATCTTCCACCCCGCGCCTTTATATGCTGCGTCAGAGCGGCGGGCGCGGGCTCTCGGGATTGGAGTGTCTTCATGACCGCATGGTCCTCGGAATAGCAAGCGATGTAATAACGAGCTCGGACCCGCTCCTGGAGATTGTGCACCAGCATGAGCTTCATGGGGCGGGTGCTTTTCTCTATAAGGCGGCAGATCGTGCGGCAGAGACCCTCGGCTTGGAGTTCCGCCGGCGCCGGCGTGGCGCCTTGCCAGTAGACTCCGTCGCTCGGTTGCCCAAGTCCCGACGTCGGCGGGCAATCAGGGCTGCCGAGCAGACTGTCCTGACTCGGCAGCACGTGGACAGACCCATGCACGGTGTGTTTTTTCACCACATCGAGGAACAGGGGCTGTCCACCCAGCTGACCTTTTCCTTCTTGCGGTCAGCTGGACTGATGTCCGAGACCGAAGGGTTTATCTGCGCCTGCCAAGACGGAGTCATCAACACCCTGGTCTATCGCAGTCGCGTTTTGGGTCAGCCTCTGCCGACCACTTTGTGTCGTGCATGCAAACAATCGCCGGAGACACTGATGCATCTACTGTCGGCCTGCCCAGTATATGCAGTCTCCGGCTATATCTATCGCCATAACGCGGCCCTAAGAGTGTTGTACTACCATCTACGGCACTCTTATGGGATAGACCGGGAGCCCGTGCCGCCTTATTTACCAGGAGATATTGAGTCCGTTGTCGTGGGTGAGAGGTGCAAGATTTATTGGAACTTCTCATTCGCGACCATCGGGCCGCTTCAAGCGACTAAGCCTGATGTTGTCCTCTTCGATTTCGACGACAAGACGATATACGTCATTGAGTTCTCGGCTCCGGCCGAAGTGAACGTGTCGCGAAAGGAAGAGGAGAAACGGCTCAAGTATCAGCCTCTCCTGGCCGAGCTACGTCGTTTGCACCGAGGATTCAGGGTAACTCTCGTTGTCCTCATCATCGGCGCGCTAGGGGGGATGAAAGAGTCTTTTGTATCGGGCCTCGCTGGCATACCGGTTTGCAAACCCGGTGTCCGGTTGCTAGCGGGTCGGATGCAGAAGGCAGTCATACTTGGGTCCCTCCGTTTACTCAGGCAACACGATTGTGGACTGCGGTAGCCGCTCACCCTCTGGATTGAGGGAGCGGCTATCGCAGAGCGATATAATGGAATTCTCGCGCGACTTTTTGACTGGGCGGCAGCCGAGGTGATGTCGGAACCCTCGAGTGCCGCCCAGCGTTATTGTTCCGGTCTAGGTTAAGACCGAGCCTAACCCCCGGGGGTAGGTGAATGTTTCCCAGTGCAAACTGAGGAAGTGCGTTGCCCGGAGCAATAAAGTCTATTATTAAAAAAAAAAAAAATAATAATAATAATAATAATAATAATAAATACTAATAATAATAAATATAATAATAATAAATATAATAATAATAATAATAATAATTATTATTATTATTATTATTAATAATTAATAATAATAATATTAATATAATAATAATAATAATAATAATAATAATAATAATATTAATATAGGATCCACGGCAACGACCACGGCTCGATAGGATCCACCCGGATAGGATCCACGGCAACGACCACGGCTCGAAATCGGCGCCTCGAGTGGACGGAGGAACTCAAGGAGGACCTCATCCGCTGCTGGAGGGATAGCGTGCCGTCGCGGCGGGGCTACATGGCGAGGTTGCAGGCCCTGTGGAGCCAAGTGCACCCAGAGCTTGCACACCTCTCGCAACAACATCTGCGAGACCAAGCTGCCCGCTTGCGACGGCAAGGTTACGATCTCTTGTTATTACCACCAGAGCTGTCCGGCAGGCGCTCTTCCGTGCGTTCCGTGCGGAGCTCTACCGGACGGCCTCAAGATCGAACCCCCCGGCAGTCGGAACCCCCCCGTTGGCGCGTCGATTTGACAGAGGACTGGGGAACAAGGAGGGAGAGAATCACTGGGAAATTTTCTCTTCAGCCTGGTTGCCTAGAAGCGGCAAATGAGTCCCTCGCGGCAGCAATCCCTGAGACCGCTGATCTCCTCAGCTTGAACTGGGCTGTGTATCACGCGGCTGTTGAGTCGAAGCCTCAGACACGCAATGATAAGGCGGCGTTCGTGGCTAAGACTCGGCGGCGCGTTGCACAGCTCCAGAATAAGATCAATGAAGCGCGGCGGCAGGCATCCCGTGTTCAGTGTGTGTTAGACTTCATTACGGCGGGGAGGGCGTTTACCCCTAAAATCCGAAAAATCAGCTCGGAACTGAAATGCCGTCACCACACATTGAACAAAGCTATCCTTCTTATTGTGAAGGAACGCTACGTGGAGAAGGTGCGGAACCTGGGGGTTGCGAAGCAATCCCTAGAGAGGCGGCTGGGTCGGGCGTTAGACAACGCCCTCTTCCGTTCTGACCCAGGCCGCTGGTTCCAACCACCTACGCCTGCCCCCGACACAGCGCCAACAGCTGTTCAGGTGGAGCGGTTTTGGGGAGAGCTGTATAGCGAGGCGGGTCATTTTGATGAAGGCACTCCAGCTCTGGGACGGTTCGACACGTTTTGTCGGCAACAGCCGAGTCAGCGTGGCGACTGTTTTCCAGTCACGCGGGGTGAGGTGGAGAAGGCGGTGAGTAGCATGAGGAACCACGCCGCTCCCGGACCGGATGGGATTAACATCTTCTGGTGGAAGAAATTCAAGTGCACCCATACCCATCTGGCCCGCATCTTCTCGTCGTTCATCGATGGGACGGTGCCCATCCCTGCGTGGCTGACAGAGGGAAGGACGGTGCTACTCCCCAAAAAAGGGGATTTGTCTCGTCCGGAGAACTACCGCCCGATAACGTGTCTGAATGCGCTCTGTAAGATCTTCACAAAGATTCTTTATGAGCGTGTTCTGCGCGAGATCGAGCCTGCATGGCGGGAGATACACGAACAAAGGGGATCCAAGAGGGGGCTGGGAGGTTGTAAGGAGAACCTGCTGGTGGACCGCTGCATCACGCAGGACGCGGTCCAACACAAGCGTAACCTCTCAGTCGCTTGGATAGACTACCGTAAGGCGTTCGACACTGTCAGTCACAAACTGATTATACACCTACTCGAACGCCTTTCGGTGAGTCCTTACATAGTGAGATGCATTAGGCAGCTCATGCCGCTCTGGAAGACACGCTTCACAGTTAAGACTAGTGAAGGCAACGTGTCGACCGGAGTGGTGGGGTATAGGAGGGGGATTATCCAGGGAGATTCTCTTAGCCCCCTCCTGTTTTGCATCTCACTATTACCCTTATCAATCGCCTTGCGGGCTGCACGCGGGTACGAAGCGGGGGCCCCCGGGGAGCGTGGGCGAGGGATCACCCATTTATTTTATATGGATGACCTCAAGCTATACGCTCCCGGGGAGGGGGGGCTTAAGCTCCTCTTGAACATCGTAGCGACGTACACGCGGGCGGCGGGAATGGAATTCGGATTGGACAAGTGCGCTGTCCTTCATCTCAGGAGAGGGAGAGCAGAGGGTGTCGCGTCTGATGTCCGGCTGGTGGACGGGAGCGTCTTCAAACACCTGGACGCCGGAGGGTCTTATCGGTACCTTGGCATCGATCAGCGCTCTGTACAGGACGCTGAGGGTGTCAAGGAGGCCCTCCGCAGCGAGTATAGGCGGCGTCTCAGACGGATCTGGAAATCAGATCTGTCTGGGAAAAATAAGATCACTGCCACCAATATGCTCGCTGTCCCGGTCCTGCTCTACTCCTTTGGCGTCGTCAAATGGCGTAGAGACGAGCTTAAACAGCTGGACATCGGCACACGCAAGATAATGAACATCCAGCGGAGTCTGCACCCTCGATCTTCCACCCCGCGCCTTTATATGCTGCGTCAGAGCGGCGGGCGCGGGCTCTCGGGATTGGAGTGTCTTCATGACCGCATGATCCTCGGAATAGCAAGCGATGTAATAACGAGCTCGGACCCGCTCCTGGAGATTGTGCATCAGCATGAGCTTCATGGGGCGGGTGCTTTTCTCTATAAGGCGGCAGATCGTGCGGCAGAGACCCTCGGCTTGGAGTTCCGCCGGCGCCGGCGTGGCGCCTTGCCAGTAGACTCCGTCGCTCGGTTGCCCAAGTCCCGACGTCGGCGGGCAATCAGGGCTGCCGAGCAGACTGTCCTGACTCGGCAGCACGTGGACAGACCCATGCACGGTGTGTTTTTTCACCACATCGAGGAACAGGGGCTGTCCACCCAGCTGACCTTTTCCTTCTTGCGGTCAGCTGGACTGATGTCCGAGACCGAAGGGTTTATCTGCGCCTGCCAAGACGGAGTCATCAACACCCTGGTCTATCGCAGTCGCGTTTTGGGTCAGCCTCTGCCGACCACTTTGTGTCGTGCATGCAAACAATCGCCGGAGACACTAATGCATCTACTGTCGGCCTGCCCAGTATATGCAGTCTCCGGCTATATCTATCGCCATAACGCGGCCCTAAGAGTGTTGTACTACCATCTACGGCACTCTTATGGGATAGACCGGGAGCCCGTGCCGCCTTATTTACCAGGAGATATTGAGTCCGTTGTCGTGGGTGAGAGGTGCAAGATTTATTGGAACTTCTCATTCGCGACCATCGGGCCGCTTCAAGCGACTAAGCCTGATGTTGTCCTCTTCGATTTCGACGACAAGACGATATACGTCATTGAGTTCTCGGCTCCGGCCGAAGTGAACGTGTCGCGAAAGGAAGAGGAGAAACGGCTCAAGTATCAGCCTCTCCTGGCCGAGCTACGTCGTTTGCACCGAGGATTCAGGGTAACTCTCGTTGTCCTCATCATCGGCGCGCTAGGGGGGATGAAAGAGTCTTTTGTATCGGGCCTCGCTGGCATACCGGTTTGTAAACCCGGTGTCCGGTTGCTAGCGGGTCGGATGCAGAAGGCAGTCATACTTGGGTCCCTCCGTTTACTCAGGCAACACGATTGTGGACTGCGGTAGCCGCTAACCCTCTGGATTGAGGGAGCGGCTATCGCAGAGCGATATAAATGGAATTCTCGCGCGACTTTTTGACTGGACGGCAGCCGAGGTGATGTCGGAACCCTCGAGTGCCGCCCAGCGTTATTGTTCCGGTCTAGGTTAAGACCGAGCCTAACCCCCGGGGGTAGGTGAATGTTTCCCAGTGCAAACTGAGGAAGTGCGTTGCCCGGAGCAATAAAGTCTATTATAAAAATACTATTAATTAATTAATAATAATAATAATAATATTAATATAATAATAATAAAAATAATAATAATAATAATATTAATTAATTAATAATAATAATAATAATAATTAATAATAATAATAAAGCTGGCGTGGGGAAGCTGGCGTACCCATCGCCCGGGGGAGCACAACTCCCCCGCAATAGCCACCGACGTGCCAGGCCAACCACCTGGCACGCCGAAAACTAGGTTCGAACACCACCTAGTCAAGCCCCCCACAACCGGTCCCTCTCGGATGGGGACCAAGGATCAGTTGGGAGGGGCACCCGGATAGGATCCACGGCAACGACCACGGCTCGAAATCGGCGCCTCGAGTGGACGGAGGAACTCAAGGAGGACCTCATCCGCTGCTGGAGGGATAGCGTGCCGTCGCGGCGGGGCTACATGGCGAGGTTGCAGGCCCTGTGGAGCCAAGTGCACCCAGAGCTTGCACACCTCTCGCAACAACATCTGCGAGACCAAGCTGCCCGCTTGCGACGGCAAGGTTACGATCTCTTGTTATTACCACCAGAGCTGTCCGGCAGGCGCTCTTCCGTGCGTTCCGTGCGGAGCTCTACCGGACGGCCTCAAGATCGAACCCCCCGGCAGTCGGAACCCCCCCGTTGGCGCGTCGATTTGACAGAGGACTGGGGAACAAGGAGGGAGAGAATCACTGGGAAATTTTCTCTTCAGCCTGGTTGCCTAGAAGCGGCAAATGAGTCCCTCGCGGCAGCAATCCCTGAGACCGCTGATCTCCTCAGCTTGAACTGGGCTGTGTATCACGCGGCTGTTGAGTCGAAGCCTCAGACACGCAATGATAAGGCGGCGTTCGTGGCTAAGACTCGGCGGCGCGTTGCACAGCTCCAGAATAAGATCAATGAAGCGCGGCGGCAGGCATCCCGTGTTCAGTGTGTGTTAGACTTCATTACGGCGGGGAGGGCGTTTACCCCTAAAATCCGAAAAATCAGCTCGGAACTGAAATGCCGTCACCACACATTGAACAAAGCTATCCTTCTTATTGTGAAGGAACGCTACGTGGAGAAGGTGCGGAACCTGGGGGTTGCGAAGCAATCCCTAGAGAGGCGGCTGGGTCGGGCGTTAGACAACGCCCTCTTCCGTTCTGACCCAGGCCGCTGGTTCCAACCACCTACGCCTGCCCCCGACACAGCGCCAACAGCTGTTCAGGTCGAGCGGTTTTGGGGAGAGCTGTATAGCGAGGCGGGTCATTTTGATGAAGGCACTCCAGCTCTGGGACGGTTCGACACGTTTTGTCGGCAACAGCCGAGTCAGCGTGGCGACTGTTTTCCAGTCACGCGGGGTGAGGTGGAGAAGGCGGTGAGTAGCATGAGGAACCACGCCGCTCCCGGACCGGATGGGATTAACATCTTCTGGTGGAAGAAATTCAAGTGCACCCATACCCATCTGGCCCGCATCTTCTCGTCGTTCATCGATGGGACGGTGCCCATCCCTGCGTGGCTGACAGAGGGACGGACGGTGCTACTCCCCAAAAAAGGGGATTTGTCTCGTCCGGAGAACTACCGCCCGATAACGTGTCTGAATGCGCTCTGTAAGATCTTCACAAAGATTCTTTATGAGCGTGTTCTGCGCGAGATCGAGCCTGCATGGCGGGAGATACACGAACAAAGGGGATCCAAGAGGGGGCTGGGAGGTTGTAAGGAGAACCTGCTGGTGGACCGCTGCATCACGCAGGACGCGGTCCAACACAAGCGTAACCTCTCAGTCGCTTGGATAGACTACCGTAAGGCGTTCGACACTGTCAGTCACAAACTGATTATACACCTACTCGAACGCCTTTCGGTGAGTCCTTACATAGTGAGATGCATTAGGCAGCTCATGCCGCTCTGGAAGACACGCTTCACAGTTAAGACTAGTGAAGGCAACGTGTCGACCGGAGTGGTGGGGTATAGGAGGGGGATTATCCAGGGAGATTCTCTTAGCCCCCTCCTGTTTTGCATCTCACTATTACCCTTATCAATCGCCTTGCGGGCTGCACGCGGGTACGAAGCGGGGGCCCCCGGGGAGCGTGGGCGAGGGATCACCCATTTATTTTATATGGATGACCTCAAGCTATACGCTCCCGGGGAGGGGGGGCTTAAGCTCCTCTTGAACATCGTAGCGACGTACACGCGGGCGGCGGGAATGGAATTCGGATTGGACAAGTGCGCTGTCCTTCATCTCAGGAGAGGGAGAGCAGAGGGTGTCGCGGCTGATGTCCGGCTGGTGGACGGGAGCGTCTTCAAACACCTGGACGCCGGAGGGTCTTATCGGTACCTTGGCATCGATCAGCGCTCTGTACAGGACGCTGAGGGTGTCAAGGAGGCCCTCCGCAGCGAGTATAGGCGGCGTCTCAGACGGATCTGGAAATCAGATCTGTCTGGGAAAAATAAGATCACTGCCACCAATATGCTCGCTGTCCCGGTCCTGCTTTACTCCTTTGGCGTCGTCAAATGGCGTAGAGACGAGCTTAAACAGCTGGACATCGGCACACGCAAGATAATGAACATCCAGCGGAGTCTGCACCCTCGATCTTCCACCCCGCGCCTTTATATGCTGCGTCAGAGCGGCGGGCGCGGGCTCTCGGGATTGGAGTGTCTTCATGACCGCATAATCCTCGGAATAGCAAGCGATGTAATAACGAGCTCGGACCCGCTCCTGGAGATTGTGCACCAGCATGAGCTTCATGGGGCGGGTGCTTTTCTCTATAAGGCGGCAGATCGTGCGGCAGAGACCCTCGGCTTGGAGTTCCGCCGGCGTCGGCGTGGCGCCTTGCCAGTAGACTCCGTCGCTCGGTTGCCCAAGTCCCGACGTCGGCGGGCAATCAGGGCTGCCGAGCAGACTGTCCTGACTCGGCAGCACGTGGACAGACCCATGCACGGTGTGTTTTTTCACCACATCGAGGAACAGGGGCTGTCCACCCAGCTGACCTTTTCCTTCTTGCGGTCAGCTGGACTGATGTCCGAGACCGAAGGGTTTATCTGCGCCTGCCAAGACGGAGTCATCAACACCCTGGTCTATCGCAGTCGCGTTTTGGGTCAGCCTCTGCCGACCACTTTGTGTCGGGCATGCAAACAATCGCCGGAGACACTAATGCATCTACTGTCGGCCTGCCCAGTATATGCAGTCTCCGGCTATATCTATCGCCATAACGCGGCTCTAAGAGTGTTATACTACCATCTACGGCACTCTTATGGGATAGACCGGGAGCCCGTGCCGCCTTATTTACCAGGAGATATTGAGTCCGTTGTCGTGGGTGAGAGGTGCAAGATTTATTGGAACTTCTCATTCGCGACCATCGGGCCGCTTCAAGCGACTAAGCCTGATGTTGTCCTCTTCGATTTCGACGACAAGACGATATACGTCATTGAGTTCTCGGCTCCGGCCGAAGTGAACGTGTCGCGAAAGGAAGAGGAGAAACGGCTCAAGTATCAGCCTCTCCTGGCCGAGCTACGTCGTTTGCACCGAGGATTCAGGGTAACTCTCGTTGTCCTCATCATCGGCGCGCTAGGGGGGATGAAAGAGTCTTTTGTATCGGGCCTCGCTGGCATACCGGTTTGCAAACCCGGTGTCCGGTTGCTAGCGGGTCGGATGCAGAAGGCAGTCATACTTGGGTCCCTCCGTTTACTCAGGCAACACGATTGTGGACTGCGATAGCCGCTAACCCTCTGGATTGAGGGAGCGGCTATCGCAGAGCGATATAATGGAATTCTCGCGCGACTTTTTGACTGGGCGGCAGCCGAGGTGATGTCGGAACCCTCGAGTGCCGCCCAGCGTTATTGTTCCGGTCTAGGTTAAGACCGAGCCTAACCCCCGGGGGTAGGTGAATGTTTCCCAGTGCAAACTGAGGAAGTGCGTTGCCCGGAGCAATAAAGTCTATTATAAAAAAAATACTAATAATAACATGTACATGCAAGAAACCGGGCAAGAAACCCATGCAAACTCGTGATTTGCTAGTTACGTTTAAAAATGAAGCTAAATATGAATTGAATTAAGCGATGAACCAACCGAACAAGCTGTCAAGTCTAATTGAACGCCTATTGAGGCAACCACTTAAATATGAGAAGATTATATTTATTGCCAAATGATTGTGTGACGAAGTTGGTAGAACGCTAGATTACTGTATTGAAAGTTCTGAGTTCGGGCCTCGGTAGTTAAATTTTTTTTCTTTCGCATTCGTGCAGGTATCTCGTTGTACGAGCGAATTGAAGCAGGTTCAACCAATCAAAGAACTCGTCCAATCCCAAAAGAACTCAAACAAAAATAACATGGAAGAATGTATTTTTTAATTTACTGCCATCAATAGTTGAAATTTGTTTTATAATTCCTACCTAGAGTGTTTACTTTTTCCCTTTATCTCATTGACTCGCGAGGAGTCATCTCCATTATTATACACATAGTTCGATAGCTGCAGTGCTGGTGTACACGACAGATATATTTGTGTTTGACAGGCGCAAACAATTTTGCCGCCATAACACGGTCAGTTTCACCTTATGCAGTTTTGTATTACTATATATTATTGGCTCTGAAGAACACTAGCGACGCCTGCGGCGGAACTGAGCACTACACCTCTGCGACCGATTGAAAGAACTGTTTGAGGCGGGAGTCTCCATTGAGCCTAGATACCAGGAGGTTCAGCCACGGTATTACATACAGGTCTTGAAACTCGCTCAAAATTTCAGTGGTGGGGGATGGCCTCTTATTGAAGCACCGACTGTTTCAACCCTCGACCACGGGGATCGCTACTATAGAGTGATCCAAGCTGTGTGAGAGAGACGGTAATAGATTTCAAAAGTAAACAAATCCCAACATATCCGCTGATTCACGCGACCACACGCGACATGCTCTACTTGTAAACTTGTAAAAACGGTGATATTGAAAAATGACTAAGTGGTGTATTGTGCCAACGTGTAAAACAGGCTCTCGGAGTGAAAAATCGCAACGCTCAGCGTTTCGGGTGCCGAGAGACTTGGCGCAATTAAAAAATGGGCGGCCGCGATACCGGGAGTTGGGAGATTAGAGCCGAGACACGTTGTGTGCGAAAATCATTTCGAACCGAAATATATTCATCGAGAATGGGCGAAACAGGCGTTGGAGCCGAAAACCTGAAAAAAAATGAAAAATTATTGGGATCATTACAATAAATACTTTCCAGGCTGGAAAACATAAAACAAAGTCAGTGAATTATTTTCATTTATCCTACTCGAGAGTCCTTCGCTTAAAGGTCGGAAAAGAGGTGTTTTTTTTATTTACCAACGCAAACCGTTTCGGAAACTGCAAAGTAGAGATTATTGAAAATGTTTCTTGGGACATGCATTAAAATTTTGCGAAGAGGAAATAAGGAATTGCAAAAGAAGCACTGTTTCTTAAGTATTGGTTTCATTTTCAAGAAATACATCCTGCAAGTGTGTCGGTCTGGATTCCACTTCGGTCTGGAATAGTTCCCACTTATTTTCCGGTCAATTAAAACAATGCGTAAAGCCTTTTTTTTAATAAAAGCTACAACATGTTTTTAAAAAACCGAGCGCACAGGGATCGAACCCCTGAAAGCAGCATTACGATGCTTGCACCGAACCCCTCGACCAACACGAGCTCACATTGACACCTATATGAAAAACATTCATATTCATTGTACCCACTTGGATAACTATAGTCTTTTGGTTTTTTTTCAGGCTTACGATAAAGTCACTTTTAATTGTATTTAGGTCCATCATGCATTTTTGACATTGAATATCATAATTTGCCTACACCAGCCAATTGTACAGCTAGGTTAGGTTCCTGTCAACAATTGATTTCCATCTCTCTCGCACAGTCTGCATCACTCTATCGCAGCGACAGTCGTGGTCACTAGGCGAAACGGCCGGTGCTTCAATCCGACGACATACCCCCACCACCAGAGTTTCAAGGCCTGTATGTAAGACCGTGAGTTTAGCGAGGTCTTTCAACTCACCTCCGTGAAGTTGGCCCCCCGACATGATAATAAATAATTCTAAACCCTCTCAAACGATTCTCAAGTGATTAAAAAAAATGGTGAAAGGTCGTTTTTTAGGGATTAAAAAAAATCTGGTCGCTAACTTCACGCGAAAATTTAAATTGTTTTTTTTTTGGAAAAACTATTAATTCAAACGATTTTTCTTTTCTGTCAAACTCTCTCAAACGGTTCTCAAACGATTAACATTAATTATAATTATTTATTATCATATCGCGGGGCCAACTTCACGGAGGTTCCCGCAAGTTGTACACTTCTATGGGGCTCTATCTTCCTTGATAATTAAATCCTTTGATATACAAGTGCCTGGAGATATATAAGCCAGTTCATCCACACACCGGGAACGTTATTGTTTGCCTTCTCAATCTTCCAACGCGACGGGAAAATGTTTATTAAGCCTTTCAAAGTAAAATCCAACAATCAATTGAAGGGAACCGAAAGGTCAGTATCAGGCATCAGATCGGGATTTTTAGGTTATGCCGTACAAGCCAGTCCGTCATTCTGTCACCCAAACAAATATGACAGTTCTGTCTCCCTCTGTTGATTCAGAAAGAAATTATGCGAAGAAATCTCAGCCGCGTTTCCATCATTGAGCGACGACGAAGTGCAGAATCTTTTCCCGAAAAGGGAGGCGATAAGTAGCATGAAAATAATGACACACAATGGACAAATTGGCAAGCTCTACTGCGTCGCCAAAGTACCAATTTTTTTTCAGCTTGAACAAATATCATCAACCCTGCTTCCTACTATCTTTGCCCTCTGGCATCATCCAAATTTGTTGTTTAATTTCACAACCGTCCAACCCGTTGTACCCAAACTGTCCGGCGGCGCTCACTTGATGCTGCCAGGCGTCGTTCTGGACGGACCTCCGACATTGTGGTCTTTTGGAAAACTGACCAAAGGTACACCAGTTAGCGTCGATACCGAAGAAAACAAGGTTCGATCATTTTTATTGTTTACCCAGTGCGTTATCGATAGGACGTGCCAATTTTGTTTACAGGCTTGGTACAATGCATTACGTTCGCTGACTACCTCAACCTTGAGATTTGATTTTTTCAAACTACTATCACCAGTCGGTGTTACGTTACCGTTCGTACTTGCCGTAATTTCAACAGTGAATCTTGATATCAACCCTGGAACGTCACAGCCCGGTCTCATAGGCATGGCTGTTTCCATAATTCTTCCATTCGTTCCATTGAGGACTGTGTTAGCAGCAATAGAAAATTAGCCCCATTGAGGTGGCCTCCAAGAGCAGTTTAGTGATGCACAAGCGAGACACATGCATTCAAAGTTATAAATTAATGAGAGAACTCGATAATTTAAGTGTTTTAAAGTATTCCTTTCACGGAGTATTGGACTTTGTAGGAGCAGAAGCAGGGTCGTTTGGAATCATTGGTAAATGAGTGGCCAGGCTACTGAGAATTTCTAAAAATTAAACACCCCTATACTGAGAGGATCCAAAAAACAATTATTAAAAAAAAATTAACTTAGAAAGAATAAGTACAACGATTGAAAAATCGTTTGACATCTATTTGTGTGTACATTACCAAAGTTGTGTACCTAATTTTCTAAAAATCTAAAAATAATCAAGGTGGTTATAAACATTCATGTCAAGGTCCTTTGAACGTGAGAGGCTTAACTGTGTACTTGATTTTGCCCACCTAGTTGATCAGAATTTAAGAAAAATCGTTTTCTTCCCTAAAATAGATAATATGGGCTAAGACTTGACCAAGCATTTTTCTGTCATCGGATTTCAATTGTCAAAAAAACCTTTTAATTTTATTTTGGTTTTTGGAGTATAAAAGACGTTATTGTTAATATGTAATGAAAAAAAATGTTGAGCATGAAAGCGTTGGTCAAGACTAATCGACTGTTACACCGAATATGTGTACCAGATTTCAAGTCAATCCGTTTGTTAAATGTGGAGAAATTGGGTACACCATTTTAAAAAACAGAGTTTCGAGACAAACGCGTTTAAAGTTTGACTAGCAGTTCTATCTGCACCATATGTTTGACTTTCCTCTTCAATTTGAGTTGCCTCAAGGGACTATCGATTTTTTAAATCCGTACAGTAGCCTAAACGCTCAATAAGAACGAGTTACGATTAATTATTAGAAATTTGTACCGCGAACATGTGTTTTTAATGGCGTTACAGAATATTCAGAATTGTTTACATGCGTAGAGTGGTTCATATCAGACATCTAGAGTTATTTAGTATTTATTTCATTGGACAGAAACGTGGCCAAATGTGGTATAGATTAGACGATTTTTAAAGTCAATTTTTTCGTCAAAAGTTTAGTAACTTGGCTCGAATTTTTTCCAGTATACCAGCATGTACTTTCACTTCGCGGTAGACGAACGTCTGTTAATCGTTGAATATTCTGCTTCGTGAAAGGAATATCTCTCGCGAGCCAAATGTGTGGCTTTTTTTCAGTTCTTTGAATGTCCGCTTAAAAAAATGTACGAATTCGTTGTCTCAGAGTTTAGCCTTTTGTCAGCAAAACTGCTTTCCGTGCAGGATTTTACAAAAACGTTTTAGGTTTTGTTATCAATACTCTAACTTTTAAACGAATAATATTTCCATATTGTAATATTCTTATTGTTTGTGAGCAAAGTATGGCTCGTCGTCTCTGCTGCAAGGCTAAAAATCCGCATTTGTTTGGCAGTTACAAGCGAAACGAAATTGCTTGTCCGACTGACCATGCGTGACGACCCAGGGTGCCAAAAACAGGTGTGAAAACCTGGGGCGTAAACCCTCCAAGCCATTTATCTCACGGTAGATAAAATGTGTTTGCGCAAGACATACACTTTTGTATCTTCCAATAAATTCCAGCATTTTGAAACCGAATAGCGTGTGCAATTTTCCCAAAGTTTAATCCTACTTCATACATACGTTCTCTCCATTACAATTTTTCCTGTTCGCCAAATATAAACAAGTATTAGTATTCAACAGGCAGCAGTGGCAGTTGGATTGACCGCGCTGTCCTCCGAGGACATGTACATGTCCGCCGGCCATGGTAAATGCGTAGAAATAATACACGTGATCGGCGATCAGTTGTGCCAGCTGGGCGTCCATATACCGAGGCCCGAGCTTGGCCCACGGCGGGAGGAAGGCTCCCAAGAGTGCGCTGGGTCTCAGAACTCGCTGGAGGCAACGTCGCGGGTTTTCGATGCGTTGGCAAAGGATACGGATAATATCGATATCACGAGTGAAACTGGCGAACTGCCTACCGATCTGTTACCAGATGTGGGTACCGGTAGTAGGTTTGAAAATTCTCTCGCCGCTCTTAGCTCTTTTACGTTTGTTTGTTTGCGTTTCAGGCCGATGCGGCGGCTGACAACGCGTGCGAAGAGCACCAGGAGGCTGATCCTGTCAAGGAGATGGACGCCTTACTGGAATACTGCTTCCTGAAGGCCTGTAAAACGATGAAAAAGACCGATCTGCCTGCACTGAGTTCAAACTTCTTCAAGAATCACCTGATAGCCGCTTGTCCGGATGGACGGAGCGTCGACATAAAAAAGTCGAGTTACAAAAAATTGTCCACTTTCCTGTCGTCGATGAAGAGCAAAGGGGTCATAGATACGGAAATACTGAAAGGGGTCGAGAGTATTTTGTCGGTAAAAACGGAACATCCGCTGCTTCGCGATCTCGTGATTTTGGAGGAGACAAATATCGCCGAACCGCCGAAGAGCGACGCACCCATGGTCGTCGATTGTTACAAAGCCACCGCCGACGTACTACCGATACTGTCGAAATTTGGTTACGAGTGGGTGAACAATTATTGAAATGAAAATTTGTCACCCATCGGGTGCTCGAAGTAGAATCGATTGTTTTAACAGAACATTGAATAATCGTCAACATTCAGCTTGATGATTTTCTGTGCAGAAAAGGAGACATCATGAAGAGGCTGCAAATTCGAAAATGTTTTGCGGATTACGTCAAGAAGGAAAATCTTCAAGATGGAAAGTAAGTGTAGTTCTGAAATCGAGCTCACGTTCCCCGCCTGTCCTCTCGCACTGGCGCTAGTGCGACTATCTCTCTGGCGCTGTTATCCGTGCCACATCGTCTTGAGATGAGGCGGAACACGCCAAGGTTTGGCTAACGAAGTCCATGACCAATTATTTTCGCATGTTGAAATTTTCATCGTTGCAATGCAACGACGATTCTTATTTATGTTTTTATCACCCATTTTGATTATTGTAGAAAACGTTTTTGCAGGATCAGATTGTAGGTCACTGAACAAGCATCTTCAAAAATGGCCGAGGCGTTTTTATCGACAAAACTTGCCTAGACAAATTTAAGGGGCTACATCAACCTAGAGGCCCGAAAAAATTGTCAAATTCCGATTTTTTTCTGCGAAACGATTGTTAAAAAAGGAACGCATTTTTTTCAATAGAAAGGTCCATATATTGAGAGCCTTTGAAAGAATACAGAAAAACTACAAAAACATGGCCGCCGGCAGATGATGACATTTTTTGGCGACGTTTGGTGGCGGACCCTCACCAGCTTAAACGGCTCATCCGAAATAAAAAAACAAAACGGGTTTCAGTTAACAATAAGTACGCGTCATTGATGATCGTCGATTTTTAGAATAATTTTTTTCTAACAATGCGACGAATTGAAACTCGAGTCTTCAAAATCCATGGAAAAAGTCGTAATTTTTACGTAACTATTGGGAGTGCAATTAAGTCTCCGCCGTTTGACAAAATATGGCCCCACCAGGAGGTTATTGTTGAAATTGTCAGATGTAAAACGTCATATCGTAAGGTTGGACAGCTGGCAAGACCGTAACCTTGAAATATTAGCGATTTTTTATCAGCATCACGTAATTTGTTTCGTGCGAAAATGTCGAGTTTCGAGCCGAATAAGTGTCATTTGCGGGAACTTTATAACTCTTCTTTACTTCTTTAATTTGAAGAAATCTGCAGCTGAGGCGCGTCGATTGCTTGTAGAAGCATATGGTGAGGCTGCCTTAAGTGACAGAAGTTGCCGTCAGTGGTATCAAAAGTTGAAGGCCGTAGGCCACAGTAACGGGTATAAAATCAGGTGCGAATTTAACAATTTTTTTTTCGTATGAAAACGTGATTTACTCATAAAATTAATTACACATCTATTTAGTATGAATATCAAGCTGTTAGAAAATGTATATATATATTTTTTGACGTACAAAATGGCCGACTGTTAATATTTTCTTTTGTTATCTTCTGTTTTAGGCGCTCCGCGGCGTGACATTTAGTATCCACAATTTTTTACCTAGAGCAAAAAACAAAAATTCTCGTCAATCCACATAAGCTGCTCATAAAATGAAAAGTCTTCGATTAATCAGAAATTCCTTACGTATTTCTCTGCGCAATGCAATTAGGAACATCACTTTTAAATTTGAAGTAAATCGAGTGAAAATTGTTGAAGTTATTTGTCACGCCAAATGGAAAAAAGCTGTTTCGAGAAGTTTCGAGTAGTCATTTTGTGCAACGAAAAAAAAATTCTAACAGCTCGATATTCATATTAACGCGTTACCCCCATTTGTAGCGCAAAAAAGGCCTTTTTCATGAATTTTTTAAAAGAAAACTACAAAAAAAATTTAATCGATCAATATACCATCTTAAAGAACACATCTTGAAGAACTTTCAGTAATTTTTTTTATTGAAAAATATTACATTGTTTAGTGCCAAATGGCCGTCAATGAAATAATTTTTTTATATACACGGATTGCGGTGACCAACATTGCGGCGAAGTGGATCATCTGAAAAAAAATGCGGATGGATTTAGTCAAATATAAGTATAAACTAGTCTTTAATCGAAGGATTTTAAAAAATATTCATTTTTCACAAAATGGCGGACAGTCAAAGTTAATGGTTCGATTTTAACGAAAAAAACGGCCGTTTTTTGGCTATAAAACGGCCATTTTTTTTCGAAAAAAAAAATCGAACGATTAAAGACTACATTTTTATGTATTAAATAAGCCTGCAAAATTTCAAGAAGAGCGGTTCATTAGTGTTCGAGTAATCTTGGTCACCGACTTCAGAAATGCCATTTTGAGACGCTTGAAAACACGTTTCAAGTTTCTCTTTCAACGCGGATTCTTCTCTTTCAACGCTCATATCTCAGTCAATTTTGTTCGGATCGACTTGAAATTTTCAGGACATATTCTCAGATACTTATACTTCAAAAAAATGCAATTAAAAAAAATCGATTTTTTCAAAATCGCTAGTGGGGGTAACCCCTTAAATAGATATGTAATTAATTTTATGAGTGAATCACTTTTTCATACGAAAGAAAATTGTTAAATTCGCAGTTGATTTCATACCCGTTACGGTGGTCTAATGCCTTAAGAACGGTGAGTTTGACGTCGAAGACAAAGAACGTAACGGAAGACCCAAACGAAGTCGCGGAATTGGAAGCATTATTGGAGGGAGATTGGTGCCAAACGCAAAAGTTCCTGCAAATCACGCTTATTCGGCTGAAAACTCGACATTTTCGCACGAAAAAATTATCTGATGCTGATACAAAATCGCTAATATTTCAAGGTTACGGTCTTGCCAGAAGTCCAACCTTACGATATGACGTTTTACATCTGACAATTTCAACCATAACCTCCTGGTGGGGCCATCTTTTGTCAAACGGCGGAGACTTAATTGTACTCCCAATATTAACCCTTTCTGTCACACATTTTTCCTTTAGTTCAATCGGCTTGAAATTCTTGCTGATGACGAATCGATGATTCTTAATTATTGCACATCAATTCTTATTCTTGAATATATGACTGATGCTGAAACACCAAAAAAAGTTCGAAAATTCGGTCGAAATTGCTCAGAAAATGGTTATAAAACAGGTGGCACTCTCAGAGAGCCACAATGGCACAAAGGGTTAAAAAGTAAGAAATGATTTTTGAAAAGTGAGATCGTCGACGGTATCTAAATGTTTCTCATCGTATCGCCTGTGAATTTGGAAACAATCTATCAAGTATTTCTCGAGATATGATGTCCACGGACTTTAATACCAGTATTTCGAGAAAAACGCGTTTGAAGTTTGAAGTATGTGAGACTGTTAGAAGCTGTAGCTCCTTAAATTTTAGAATTATTTCAATGAAATTTTCAGGGAATATAGCTAAATGGTGATACTATCGAATAAAAATATTTTTGGGAAACGCAATTTTTTGACCACCCTAGGTAAATGTAGCCCATTAAGGAATTCAAAAAAAGTGAATTTCCATTGTATTCCAACGATGCAAACTTTGCATATGTATTTCATATGCGAAAACACGTGTGACGAGCTAGGGTTAAGTTAAAGTAAAAGACGTACCACGTGACATATGAGTGCGAGAGAGATAGCTGAAATTTTCGAGCAGGGTTTTCCCAGATATTAATCATATTTCGGGCAAAGAAAATTGCCAAGATCTGCATCAGGGTATTCTCCAAAGCCTGATGCTTCGTTTTTCTTTAAAAAAAACTTAAGCATCTGAGAAAACTGGGTTCGAAATTTGTGAGGTTATGTTGACCTTGTTTATGCCCTTAACGCCATGAATCACACGCTACATTACGCAGCGGTCACAACGGTGTTGCAGAACTCCTAGTTTTTTGGCTACAACGGTTCCAGTGAGAAAACTGATGCACTAGATTTTCAGGATTGTCGATAATAATTTGAGCTTTGTTGGTAAAATTTTGGTAGTTCTATTAAAAAAAATTTAAACCGCAATTTTTCCGTCATTTTTCCATAAAATCAGTTGAATCAGTGGCCAAAATGTATTTTTTCACTGTCGAGAGCCTAACGGTCTTGAAAGGTGCGTAAATCCGGTCCATCACTTAGTACCTGACAATTCATCTAGACGGAGAGCTGGTGACCAAAAGGGTCAGGTAATTTCATTAGTCGCCATATTGAGGCTTATGGTTGCCTGAGGGTTTATTCCAAAACTTCCAGTCTCGCCCGGGGGGGGGGGGGGGTGTTACGAGGTGGGGAAATTTTAAAATTTTTAGGTAATAGAATTAGTTATCATTTTTGTTATTGATGTTTAAAAAATATACAAAAAATGGCCAGATCGATCTCATGGTGGAAAGTCGTTGCCAGAATCAATTATAACTAATTAAAATTAATACATTTCCCGGCAATAGTATAAATTCTGTCTTTTTTGTCAGTATGCGTAGATTAATTGTACATACCGGTAAAAAATTGCCAGACAGAATGAAAGGGGAAAACACGTCTGAAAAAATTGTCGAGTGCGCCGCTATATCCACGAAAATCGGCTGAGGGGCATTGCCTACGCCGTCTCTCGGCGCGTCGGCTGTTTCCGGATAAATTTAGTTATTAAAAATTACGAAAGTTAACTTTTTTAGAAGAAAAAAAGCCAGAACTAATACTATTACCTTAAAATTAATTAATTTTAATTAGTTATTATTGATTCTGGCAACGACTTTCCACCACGCGATCGATCTGGCAATTTTTTTGTATGTTTATGTAACACCACTGAACAATATAAAACAAAAATTATAACTAATACTATTATCTAAAAATTAAAAGGTTTCCCCACCTCGTAAAATCTGCCCCCCCCCCCCCTCCAACCCCCCCGGCGAGGCTTACCAGACTGAAAGTTTTGGAATGAGGGCCCCTCAGGCAACCATAAGCCTCAATATGGTGATTGATACAATTACCTGACCTTTTTAGTCGCCAGCTCTTAGACTAATCCTATGGTAACTACAATCAGGAGAGTTTTTTGTTCCAAAATTTGGAAAATGGTTGACCATCAGGCTTTTATTGCAACCATCAATCAAGAAGAAAAATTGAGAAATAAAAAAATAGTGAGCGATCGGAAGGAAGTTTGTTTTTTCCTAAAAATGTTCGCAGTTTTTTGCTCACAATTTTTTGACTCCCACTCCCACCACCATGTTTTGTAAAACTTTAAAAAATATTTTGATGTTCAATAGAGACCGCTTAGTCAACATTCCAAATATCAACATTCTATATTGAATACTTTACGCATAAAAAATTGGTGAAAAATCGAACATTTTTTGGCCCAACAAGGCAGAACCTTCCTTTAAGTGCTCCGTGGCTTGAGCTGCACAAGGGCCTGTATTGACCAAAGCGGAGAGTAGCCGAGGCCAGCGACGTAGCAGGCAATGTGTTTCCACCAAAGCGGAGCGGAGATGCGTGGAATGGATGTGAGATGAACTCCTCTAGAGTGGTGTTTCGCTGCGGGTGCGCCAGCAAAAAATGCGACAACTCCGCTCCTCTCCGCTCGAACCATGTCCACTTTAGCTGAGCCGAGAAATGTGAAAATAACGAAATTGGTTGTTTACGCGACAATTTTCCTCTTCGCTCCGCTCCTTGGTGGAGACTGGCCCTGAAGCGATCACTCGACAATCAAATGGCAATTCATCAGTCGATTGCACGCGTCAGCTCTGCCCCCGTGTTGACAGATACATTACTTTTTTGCAGAATTTTGAAGCTCGATCCAACGCTCGCCGGTATATTACGTACGAAAGAGAGTCAAATCACCCTAAGCATGGAGGACGGAATAAACAAGTTCATAGGAAGAATGACGCACGTTCACGAAATAACATTTGCCGGGACGAGAATATTGCACACGGGAAAATTAGAGCCAATTGACATTACGGTGGCGACACGAGCATGTAAAAAAAAAGTCACGCTGATCAATAATCTCGAAGCATTTGGGATAAAACTCGAGGCTTTCAGCAAAGAGTGCCAGGGCATCGGTGCGAGCGCAACGATAATCGAAGTACCAGGAAAAAAAACTCCCAGCGTTTTGGTTCAAGGAAATCAAGTTCTCTACGTCTACAAACTTCTCACGGGTGAGCCAAACGAAGCTTAACGTACGTCTCGTGCTACGTGACGACGTGGATAACTTTTCTCTCCTTGCGTTAAGGCGGGATATACATTTAGACAGGAAAAAAATAAGCAATATTGAGGGATTTTTTAAACTAAGAAATAATTATCCTACAATTATCAAACCTTAGGTATACTTTAATAGTATATTTAAGTATACAAAACGATTTTTTTTAAATTAATTCATCATCAAAATGACGGAGCTGTGGCAGAATGTTACAGCAAGGTAAGGTCAATTTGCCCGAAAATTTAAAACTAAGGCATAATAAATTGTATCAATCAATCAAGGTCGCCGCGGGAGTTGCGAGTCGGCGTGCAGTCTAGCTTCCCGTAGACTTAGGTTTGCAAAAAAGTTCAAACATTTTTTCAGCTAGAACATGTATAGTTTCTATGTGACGGTAATTAAAATGAAGAAAATGCAAATTTAAGAAAATGGCACGCATTTACAACAAAAAAATCAACATTTCTGTAAAATGTGGGTTAAAAAAGTAGTTTTTTTTCCAATTTTTCAAAAACAATTCTCGTCAAGTAGAAGGTACCAATATTATCAATATTTCTACCAAGTTTTAACTCAGTCGGCTTAATAGTTTTTGTGTAATCCGACACGCCAATTTCGATAATGCAGTTTTGAGAAAAAACGCCTTTGAAGTTCACGCCCGCTCCGAATCCGAGCGGTGAGGCACAGCGTTGGCGGGCTGTAACGTTTGAAGTTTCTCGAATTTCGCTTTGAAATTTTAGGAAAATATTCTACATATATAATTTTATCGTTTAAAGAAGAAAAAAAAAAGAAAGCGATTTTTTGGTCGTTGTAAATGTATACCCCGCCTTAAATATAGGGACTCTTCGTGCTTGTGCCAGTTGAAGTTTTGGCAATTGTTTATATAAATTTTACTTGTACGAAGAAGCCAACACCAATGACTTTTAGGGCAATTGTACGTTCGGCGCACCACTCCAACACTCCAACACTCCAACGGTCCAACACTCGTTAAAATTTTGTCTTTTTCGTGATTCCATCGGGGACAAAAAACTCAATAACTTTTATTTTTGACTCCATGTCAATAATAGTTCTCTACTGTTTGGTAGTTTTTTGTGGACATTTATCGGCGCGTTTGCTCGTAATATTGAAAGAGAAGGTGTAAATTTGGATGAGTTTATAAAAAGCAATATCAACTTGAAAACGGTGAAGCGCGTTAAAATTCGACAGACATTGACATGTTTTGCACGCACTGTACATTGTAATATTTTTTTTTTCGGACTGGACATTCGCACGAGAACTCCCTTAAGGACCGAACGTTCGTTCGAAATTTCTTTTTATGTTCCGTTTTGTTTCAGAAAAATATAAAATCAACAAGAACTATATAAGGGGCCTGGAGTTTGCGCCGAAGAAGAAGAAATAAATTTGTACGCGAAAAACGGTTACAAGTCAGCATTGAATTCAATTTCGTGTATTTTTTCGTCGAATATTCGAATAAAAATTCGATCCCCGCTGAGCCTTCGATCCTTGACTTATTTGTGAGAATTCTTATCACGTTGCATCGTTGGAATTGGAAGAGAAAATTAGTGCTGCCGACATTTTCCCAATATTCAGGCCGGGGTGCACGCAAACATAATTTCAGGATTCTTATCAGGTATGTACGAGTTAAATTTGCAAAGTAGACATTTTGGATGGTAAGAAAAATAAATAAAAATCCGTTGCGTATAGTGATGCAAAATAAAAAATGTGCATTTTTTATTCGACGTGTCCAATGCTTCCTATCCTATTCCGTTGTACTTCCTACTTCAAGGTGCCTTTCCACATGAGAGTAAAACTCTCGAAAGTCGCTTTCGAGAGCAGTACTCGCCAGTGGACACGCCCCTGAAAGTAACTCACAAGCAGTAACGTCAAACTCGCCGATAGTCGACTTGTGGCGGTCCCACTAGTTCCATCATCTCGCCGCTACGCGGCCACCAGGCTTACACCATTCCAGCGTTTCTCGCAGGCTCTTATTATTTTGTGAAATATAATGAAGATGACGAACCGTCATATCGCCCGCGACTAGTTACTTTAACGGGTTGTACGCAGTTAGAAATTTCACAAAATCGATTTTTCATTGCATTTTCGGATTGTACAAATATGTGAGTATATTCCCTGAAAATTTCAAATCGATCCAGCGAATATTCTCGGCAATACACACATATTTGTAAGGACGCTCGGAGCGGTACAAAGTTGACTGTTGAAACTTCAAACGCGTTTTTCTCAAAACAGTGTTTTCAAAGTCGGTGAGCACGATTTTTCAAAAACGGCTTAACCGATCAGGCTGCAAATTTAACACAACCTTGTCAGATATATTCTTCAGGTATTGATCGAAGGAATAAGATTTCCGATAATTATTTTTATTTTTTTTCAACGATTTAACGACAAAAATTTGGTCGAAAATCGAAATTGTTTCTTTCCGGAGCCACCATTTTGTAAAAAATCAAAATTTCGAGTATTCCTTCGATCAATACCTGGATTCAGGTATTGATCGACTTTTTTTGGACTTGCAACTGCGTATAACGCCTTAATGTGCGTATCAATATTCTAGAAAAAACATAACTTTATATCAAGAAAAACGGAACGAAACCTTTGAACGCGGTTTTCTCGCAACTACTTTTTTCGACCTTGTCCCAGCGAATACTCAAAAACTTATTAACCGATTTTCAATTTTTTTGTTTGACTTTTTTGTAAGCGCAGTGACTAAGGTTATACGTAGTCGATTTTAAAAATGTTGATAATTACTATTTGCAAAGACTGCGTTAACACACAAAAGGGCCTTGAAAATAGAAAAAAGTGCCCAAACTGTCGGCATTTTGTAGAAAAAAAAAACCAAAATAAAAAAACGGCTATGTATAAAGATAGCTACGTTTGTATAGATATCGATAAATTGTTGACTTTTTATCTGCAGATAACCTTTCATAAAGATATCGATGGTACAATGAAAAGAAATGTTTTTTTCCATCATCAAATCAAGGCATATATCTAGGTTAATTTTAAAGATTTTTTCATAAAAATTGGTATAAAACTAGATAAATATATACATCATAAAATGAGTATAAACCCGGTCCTTTCATAATTAGTTATGTCTATGAAAAAAATCGCAATTATTGACGAGAAAGCACTCGTTACGTAACGGAATAGAGGGGCGGCGGGGTGGGGGGGCTTGGAATGGAATTGCCTTTGAGCCGCTTTATCCCAATAACGCTCTCCAGAATCTAATCACACCCATCGAGTAAACAACTCCATCTTATATAACGCCGCCGACATCCCCAGAATTCACAACTTCATAATCAAACTCACCAGAGATTAGTTTGCAAGTACAGCCCTCGCAGACAACGCAACGATCAAATCCTTCAGTAAACCAGATCCAATAGTCACCAACGCAGCGATACATACGGGGTACATACAACCCCAAGCATTCATACTCCATGACAGGCCCGGTATAATTCAAAGCGCATATAATACACCGATCCTCTACCATTTTAAAAGACACGCTGATAACAACAAACTTCCACTATACTTTCAACAAATGACAAACAACCCACCTAACATATACGATACCTCTATCCTCAACATAGACAGACTCGACGACCACCAACTCCAAGTACTTCTGGGTCTATCCCATGATTCCTCACATAGCCAATCTAAAAACGAGACTGAGCCTCGAAGATAGCAGGTCACATAGAAAGGCTAAACGGAGAAAAAGAAGGCTGCAATAAGGCCCTAACGCATTCTTGATGCTCAAGACATTCCAAACGCCCCTACACGGGTGCCAAAACCCAAAACACATAAACTCTACACCCTCTACCTCGCCATATATGCCTAAATGAAGGGGTTATACCAGTGAGACACTTTCAAAAAATCGATTTTTTCCCTTTTTCGACAGTTTATACTTTCAAGAATATCATTATCATTTATATCATTTATATTAATATCATTTTATCTTGTAAAAATCGATAGTTCAATCATTAAAGGCGTTTTTCTCGAAATGAGATTTTTCAAATTTGCTGACATTGTAACTCAAAGAGCAATTATCCGATTGACTTGAAATTTGAACTCTGTACTCTTGAATATATTTACTCTACAATGACGGAGGATATTTTTGATTGGATGAAAATTAACGATTTGGCATTGAAAAAAACGACCATTTTATAGGCAAGAAAACAGACTTTTTTTCATAACTACGCCATTTTGTTAGATTGTGATATTTTTCGAAAACCCTACGTTATTGTACAGGAAATACCTTCCAGTTTAACGACATTTTTTTCCTTTTTTGGTTTCAGCTATTCAATCGGCCGGAATCTTGTCAGCAGTGGAGGAACTTTTTTTTTGCGCCTCCGAAGGCAGCGCATAAGTCGCTTGGATCTCAATATTTTTCTATGAAAAAATTGTGTAATATAGATCAACTATAGCCAAATATATCCTTAATCATCCGAAACATTTAATTGAGTACTTTTCTCCCAAAGAATTCCCGAAAATCACCCAAATTTCCATCGTCCACACTGGTATAGCCCCTTGAACCAGACACAGATAATTTTTTTTAATGAAGGCATTTCAACCCTCAGCCATAATATTAGATTTGGGAAAAATTTAAGCGTGGTTTTTTGTTCGAGCGAAACATAAACCTTTTTTTCCACGCACCACGAAACTGTACATAAATATATACCTTTTGTTAAAGATGCGATATAGTTAATTTGTCAAATTCTATTAGAAATATTACTGTAAACTTAGAGACGCTGCCGGATCCAGCCTAAAGCTTACCAACTACGCCACATCATCTGCGAGTAGTTTGTTGAGTTTTCTACACACAACACATCCAATATACTATGTATGGCTACCTCAGGTTAATTTAAAAAAAACTTAAAAAAGGCAGGGTGCAGCGACAGCCCTACTGATGAGTCTGTCACTGTACCCGAGACGGACCGCAATTTCCTTTTCCTGCCTCCTATCTTACCGACCTTACATAACCTGAAGTAGCCGTCGACAACTACGGGGGTACAGTGCCATCGATCACCATAAGACAGACCAAAACTCTACAGACTCGGGAGAGCTTGCTCTCGAGTGTACAAGTTCAAACATGCTATCTGCTAGTTACGCGCAAAGGTCCGAATCCAGTTCGAATTATGACAATACTCTCAGAACTATGACCATGGCACGACGCACTTGGACCCAAGAACATACGCGTGCATCAAGGGGTCTCCTTACTTCATACGCTAGAGAAGGCTATTTTCATGATTTTTTTATAGGTTTGTATAATAGATATTGATATAAAAGTTGTTACATTTAATAAATACAAACAACGTTTTTCGACGGCTTGTTGATCAAATCTTCGAAACTACTGAACCGATCTTTATGAAATTTTAACTACATATTCTTAACAACTATAGCTATAGCGCATAACAAGGATTTTTGAATTTTCGATTTACTTTTTTTGCCAAGAACGGTGAAAAACATGTTTTTTCGAAAAATGTCCGCCATCTTGTTATTTTTGTACATATAAAAAATCGTATGAAATGCGCTGTAGCCATTAACATACTGAATCTAAAACCGTTTGATTTTTTTGTTTCGGATGATCCATCGCCAAGATTTCATCAACAGCGCAGACCTACCATTTTCTTAGGAATTTTTTTAACTACCATTTTCGTCTATAGATAGTGAGTTAAATAAATAAAACATAAAAAAAATGTATTTCGAAAGTATATTTATCAAGTGTAACGACTTCTATATCAATATCTATAATATAAACCTATTTGAAAAATCATGAAAATAGCCTTTTTTAGCGCCTAAAGTTACAAGACCCCTTAAGGCCGTATTCTAGTGTAAACATCCCTTTTTGAGGTGATTTTTTCGGGAATTGAATTTGGAGAAACGGTTAAATCTACAGTGTTAGTATTCCACGGTTATATTTATGTTTGAAGTATTAGGAAGTTGAATAAGTTCTCGCTGTGTTACAACAAATGGCGTTATTAGAACTGCGTGCGTGTGGTTTAAGATGGTAATACGCGTCTATAAATAAGTACTATAAGCAAGCTTGAAATTCAATGTATGCCATTTCGTCGAAGGATCACTCTTTATTCATAGTGTTGAACATGTCAAATTTCGTGTCAAAAAAAAAGTATTTGCAAGGAATCTTACCGCACTGCTGTATTAAGAAAAAAATATGCCGCTGAAGCATGAAGAATTCTTGTTGAGGCTTACGGCGACTATCTTACGTTGGAAACAATATGCAGAAATTGGTTTAGACGCCTTAAAAAATAAATTTACTGCGTTGAATTGCCGGCGTTACTTCATGAAGACTCAAATTAGACGCTAACTGAACTTTTAGAATCATTAGGAGTCATATAACAGTTTCGAAATGTTTGAAAGCATTAGGAATAATTTTTGAAAATAAAGCATCAATTTTCACGAAAAAAAACAGCGAGAACTTATTCAACATCTCAATAACATCTTACATTTTTTCAAATCATTTTATTCGAAATTATACATGATATTTGATGTTGCGCAGGTTATGTCGCTAATTTTTTTCTATTGTTGGGCGTTGTGATTGCGATCGTCGTTGTCATCTGAAACAAACGATTAAAAAAAATTCTATCGCTCACGAATGTGGTCATCGTTCGGCCGTCTAATAAAGAAGTTTAGGAAAAATGTTCGACACAGCGGCGTTGGAAAAAGAGTATTCGATTTTTACAATAAAATCGTTCCTTTCAGATGACAAGGACAGCCGCAATCACAACGCACGACGACACCAATATTTTGCGACATGACCTGCGCAATATCAAATATGTACAATTTCTAAAAAAATGGTTCCGAAAAAATTGAAATGTTATTTCAAACATTTATGAATATAACTGTGAGATACTAACACTCTAGATTTAATCGTTCCAAAGAATGATCTTGAAAATGGGTGTCCACACTTGAATACGGCGTTGATAGAAGAGTATGAAGAAATCAAATCCTTTGGAATATGAAATGTGACGAATACCGCAGGCGAGAATTGAAAAATGGAGTGATCCCCAAAACTGTGTCTCAATTCAAATGTATCGGAGTACCTGGAATAGCTTGTCTCATCGGTGTATATTTTTTTTGCAATAGTCAGACCAACTAATCCTATCAATTGAGTTAATCGGCCTGCGGTCATTCGGATGTGAATCCGAAATTGAAACGCTTACTCTATTTCTAATTCATGTATAAGATCTTTCGTAACGTCCTGTTGCAGTCTTCGTAATAACCAGCGTTTAATCCAGCGGATCCTCAAAAAAGCTCTCTTTTTGTATTTTGAATGCAACTATCCTTATTGCGGTGACTCGTTTTTGGTGAGAAGCCATTTCGGACGCTACTGACGCAACGTTCGCGAATTACAGACGCTCTTTAGCGGACATGGTCGAGAGAGTACTTTGCGATAATAACTCTCCGGCTACTGTCTGAACTGCTCGCAAGAGTGAAACTCCACGAAAAAAATACTCTTATGTAGAAACAGTTGTGAGAGTATTCTCGAGAGCAACTCTCAGAATTTACTCTCACGTGGACAGGCATCTTTCCTCCCTTACTGGTTTATGGATTGGCAAACATCTTTCTCTTCTATTTTTGTTGCTCCACCCCGCAACAAGTAGTGGATAAATTGGGTTACTTTTTTACGCAGGTGCGTGAAGACCCGCGCAACGTAGAGGCTATCATAGCTTGATTCGAAATTCTTACTATTTTCGTTGGAGAAAATATTAAACACGTAGGAAAAATAGCGTCAAAATAAAATGGTGGTGGTGGTGGTGGTGGTGGCGGTGGTATATATAATCGCCAGTGTAAACATAAAAATAACACTAGCTTAAGGAGTAATATCAATCCAACGTATGAGGAAAAACGATTTTTAGAAGCTTCAACACGGGACTCAAATCTGGGTAGACGGAAAAACACACAACGTGTTAAGGTATCGCAGAGTGAAGATAAACTTATGATTACAATGATGGAACTGCTAGTAAAACTTGAAATGCGTTTTTGTCAAAATATGTTTTTCATAACGGTGAACACAATTTGCTGACATCTAATCAACGGATTGACTTGAAATTTGATACACTTATTCAGTGTAATGGTAGTTTGGTCTTGACCGACGTTTTTCTCTCAACATTAATTTTCATTAGTTATTAACAATAATGATTTCATTTTTCATCGAAAAATTGAATAAAAATTCATATTGTCTGAAACACAAAAAAGCTCGGTTAAGTGTTAGCCAATATTATCTATTTTTAAGGTAAACCACGTTTTTTTGTTTTTGATGAACCGGGTGGCCAAAATCAGGTACACCGTTGAGCCCCTCACATTTCAACGCCCTTTACGAGGTTGTTTATAACTTCTGTAATTATTAATATTTTGTAATGAAATTTAGTACACAACTTTGATCATGTAAATAAAAATAAATATCCATACGATTTTTCAATCATCTTACTTATTCCTTCAAAATTAATTTTTTTAAACAACCCTGATTCTCAGCTCGTTACAGTAGCCTAATATGCAGATCCGAATTGAAGGAAATTGTCGCTATTCGATGGAAAAAGTACACTATTTTTGTATATTACAGTAGAATACCGATTATCCACGCATTGGACTCCCAAGTATCCTAGCTCGTAGGCATGAACACTCGCAAGTGCGCGGCGGATGACCATTTTTTACATAAATTAGTATGTTTATTCGTGTAAATACAAATACGTATCGATGAAACTGTAATCTTTCGTTAACCTTTATTATATCATAAAATGGATCATCCGAATTTTCGATTGTCCGGACTAGCCCTGCTCTCAATTAGTCGGGATAATCGGGATTCTACTGTGATCGACCCCAATCACGTTCGACCGAGAAACCCGATCTTTGCTGGGCGGACAACGTTTTCAGACTGTAGGGTCTTAAAAGATTCAATTGATCTCACACCGAAAGGTTGCTTTTAATTTTTAAAATGTCACTGTTAATGTCAAAATTGCGTGACTAAACATTCTAGAGGCGTTCCCGGAAAAAACACTCTTCAGTTTGGCTTGCAGCATAATTTGAACATTTTATCCGATCAACTTTCAATTTCGACGGTGTCTTCTAAACAAGATTTCTCCAAGAATTACATAGGGATTTCTCGATTTTATGAAAACTTCTCGTGTTAGAAACAATCCCTCAGACATTTTTTAAAAATAAGTGTTACATCCTAGCGAATGTCCCTTCTCTCATCTAGGGTTTTTCATCTCGGTTATTCCCAATATCCTCATTTGTCGTCAGAAGCATATTAAATGTATAAATCTAAGCGTTAAACGGAACTTGCGTACGTTCCGCGAGCATATTCAAATAATAGCGATATATACACGATAGCAGTACCGCCACAGTCATTGACTTTTCCTATCACAATGGCTTTCAACAAGAACATGATCTCAGACAAATATTCCACGAAAAGCCGCAGCTCCAAAAAAATCAAACAGGCACTCACTCCAAAAACTTTACGCTAGCCATCCGCATGGGGACAAAGAGAAGTCTGCATGATTCGACCCGGTAACCAGAGCGGAGTATGAAAACATCCGGCCGTCCGAATCAAACGGTCACCGCGCTATCGCGAACGACTTAGCGCGAATTTCGACTACACACCTCATGCACGTTCCGTTAACAAAGCGAAATTGCCCCTTCCACCAGCGCCATTATTTCTAAGAAGAGAATCCAAAGATTGTTTCCCACTCACTCGAAAAATTCGCATGCGAACCAAGAAGGGTCAGTGTGCAAAAGGTCGAAGCAGTCGCCCGTCAACTACCATCGGCTCAAGTTCTTCTATCAAGTCTAAATCTCAGTCTCCCGATAATCGTCATCAAGTTCAATCTCAGTCTCCCGTCAACCAATATTTCCGTCAATCGAATCACTCCTTGTATCAAGTCTTAAACCAGAAGCCTAACGAATATCTCCTATTATCTTTCATACGAACCGTCTTCATTTTTCGAGTTACAAACGTTTTATTTTACACTTGTATAATTTCTATCATCGGTCCGTGAATATCAATCTCAATTCATCGACCTTGCGCGCCGTTCATATTTCTATCTACGCGTAGTGCCGTCGTAGTAAACGCGTCGAGTATACACACGACCAGCCTAAAATCCTGCGAGCGTCTTACCAGCAATTGTACCAGCGAGCGCACCAGGCCAAGACCGAAGGCCCTTGTAACGCGAGCGATAACAAACATCCACGCGAGCGAGCGAGCGAGCGAACGACCGAGTGTCAAACACAACGAATGTAAGCTAACTTTACCTTTTCTTTTTGTATCATTCATCGTAAACCTGATCGCTTCAAACCGTCTAGTAATCGTACAATAAACAACATAGTGTCAATCGTACACCAAGTCTGTCGAATTATCCCTCAATTTCGAAACATCGTGTCAATTCCTTAATTCTACTCTTTCCCACGCACTACCCCTTTTTACCCTCATCCCGTGCTATTGCGCTAGGCGTAGGCAACAAAGAGGGAAACGAAAATATTATGCTCTCATCCCTTCCGGATGTGACATAAGTTCTTTTTCACATGTCATTTCTATGAAAAGTATTTTCGAAACTCCGCAAAACTTCAGAGATGTTGTCGAAAAAACGTTTTTCGATTGGCTTGCAGCACAATTTCAACATGTTATCCGATGAACATTAAATTTTTACGTAATCTTCGATACAAAATTTCTCCAAGGAGTTTCAAGAAATTAAATAATTTTGTGATTTGTCGATTTTTTTAAAAATAAACCAAACAATTTTTTAATTTGCTGAAGACTTCTCTTGTTAAATATAAATAATTATAGACCGACACTGGTGGTACCTCGAGTTGAGCAGCATTGTGCATGGCGAATACTTGGAGCGGTGACCACTTAGCCGTGCACCGGCTGGCGCATCAACCAGTGAGCGGAAGGCTAATACTTCTGATACCTTAAGGGGTTACCCCCACTTGCGATTTTGAAAAAATCGATTTTTGTTTATTGCATTTTTTTGAAGTATAGGTATCTGAGAATATGTCCTGAAAATTACAAGTCGATCCGAACAAAATTGACTGAGATATGAGCGTTGAAAGAGAAGAATCCGCGTTGAAAGAGCGTTGAAAGAGAAACTTTAAACGCGTTTTTCTCAAAATGGCATTTCTGAAATCGGTGACCAAGATTACTCGAACACTAATGAACCGATCTTCTTGAAATTCTGCAGGCTTATTTAATACATAAAAATGTAGTCTTTAATCGTTCGATTTTTTTTTCGAAAAAAGGCCGTTTTATACCCAAAAAACGGCCGTTTTTTGTCGTTAAAATCGAACCATTAACTTTGAATGTCCGCCATTTTGTGAAAAATGAATATTTTTTAAAATCCTTCGTTTAAAGACGAGTTTATACTTATATTTGACTAAATCCAGCCGCATTTTTTTTTTTTTCAAATGATCCACTTCGCCGCAATGTTGGTCACCGCAAACCGTGTATATAAAAACATTATTTCATTGACGGCCATTTGCCACTAAACAATGTAATATTTTTCAATAAAAAAATTACGGAAAGTTCTTCAAGATGTTTTCTTTAAGATGGTATATTGATCGATTAAAAAAGTTTTGTAGTTTTCTTTAAAAAAATCCACGAAAAAGGCCTTTTTTGCGCTACAAGTGGGGGTAACGCCTTAATGTAGATACTTGAAGTAACGTCTGTGCACCATAGAATCGGAAGAATATAGGGCCGTTTATACCGGGACGGATTTGCTACAGTTCCCCCGTACCCTCGGAAAATGCGGTATAGTGCAGCTTAAAGGGGCCAGTCCACTTTGGAAACTCCAAAAAATCGAAAGCAAGCAAGACTTGAAGAAATCGACGATGATGAGCGATCAGAAGGGATTTTGTACGGTACAGGAATCGCCGATTGAGATTAGGTAAGAGTTTTTCATAGTATAAACTTCAAACGCGTTTTTCTCGAAACAACGTCTTCAAAATCTAGCTCCATCGTATCTCTAAAACTAATAAACCGATTCTCTTGAAATTTGAACCACATATTGTAAACATGATTCGCAACAAGATGACCCTCAATGGTTTTAAAATGTTGATTTTTACTCTTTTTTTTGCGAAAAACTGCGAAAAAAATGTGTTTTTAAAATACTTTTTTCGTTTTTCATCTGCCATTTTTTTATTTTTTGATATAATTTTATATCCGAAGGTAATTTTGTAGCTGGTGTCATACTGAGTCTAATGGACTTTGATTTTTTTGTTTCAGACAAGCCGTTGCCGAGTTGTGATGGCGCTACCTAGCCCACCTATTTTTGAGGCGTTCCGTTAAACTATAGTTGTTGTACTTAAAAATGAATAAAAATGAATTAAACCATTTTTTTAAATGTATTTCAAGACTTTATGTATCCAGCCCAACAACTTTTATATTCATATCTTTTATAAAATCGTCAAAAAAAAAATCGCGAAAATAGCCATTTTTCGAGGCTTCAAAGTGGACTGGCCCCTTAAGACGACTGTGGACGCAACGGAATTTCGGTTAGATTAGCAAAGTGCGGGTAGGGAGTGATAGGAAAGTGTTCAATTAAAATGGGAAATACGTAAAAACCCGCAAGGGTATGGGTGAATTCGGGGCAAGATGAGAATGCTCAGGTCATGTGTAAGGTAGTTCTGTAGGTACACGTATGAGCCAAAAGTTTCGGTCGAAGCGTATAGTAACATCCAATGCCTATACGATGCTGTTGGTTGTACATTATTACAGAGCTTGTACCCTCTATATGTCCCGCACATTCGCACCTCATGCACAGATAGGTCTTACACTCGTATAGAGAGCGGCGCTGTAATCGTGGCAACAACGCGATTTTTCTGCAGTCATAGCGTTGATCTTCCAGAGATCCGTCTTTCGCGAAATATTTTATATAAAAAAAAGCGTGAAAATCCCAACCCAAATACGATACAAAGAATAGTTTACAAGAAAAAAGACGCATGCCAGAAGACTAAAAGCTCTTGTGGCAGGCATGTGTCAAGCAAATGCGGCTAAACGCGATGAGAATAACCATAACCTCAACGATCAGCAACAAAAATTCGCTGTCGAAGGACGTCGGATCGTGGATTTACAACATCTTGCCGACAGTTTAAATTGTATTCGCTGTAACAAAGACAAATAGATGCATACATTGAACAAATTCAATTTGTTTGCAGAATAAATTTATTTCACATCCGTCTCAGAATTACTAGAACTCGGGAAAATACACGCTTCGAGTTCCGAGACCACGCGCCGATCAGCTGGCTGCAGCGTACACTGGTGTGGAATAAATTTACCACTTTTCATAAGTCGATATCTCCGAAACTAAACGGTCGAAGTTTGCCTTTTTTAAAAATCAATCCCACAATAGTACTGTGTACACGTGTGTTTTTATTTTGAAATCCTAAGATCTGTTCAGAACCTATATTGAGAAATGCGAGCAAACTCCTATTGGTTTACGTGTTAGGTATAGGGATCGCGTACAAAAATACCCATATTCAATTGCAATTATCTCATGAACTAAGTGGTGAATCGAATTGTCCATGAAGGTCATATCTACACCATACTTAGATTTCAGCCAATGCCTACGATTTGACCAAAACTACAGGATTACCTTAAGGCGGTCCTCTAGTTTCTCGGCTGTTTTTTTACGGCTTTTTCAATATTTTTTTACGGGCAAAGCATCGAAATAATCAATCTCATTGTTTTTGCATAATCTTTATTAACATTTAAATAAGCTTTACAAATTTTTTGAAGTCAAAATATATAATAGAATAAACGTTATAGTGGCCGACAGGAAGACATCAAGTAAAAGAGGTGCTTGACGGTGACCAAGATTGCGGCTGTTCTGCTTATCTGAAATCAAAAAACCAAACGGCATTTCAATCTTCATATTTAAGACTAGCGATTGAACTAGAGTGAATTCTAAATTACAAAAATTGACTTTTTTATACACTTTTGAAAATTACATTCTATTTTTTACTCATTTTTTCTTAAGTTTTTCGCTCGTACAAAAAAAACTATCGAAGCAATCATGATAATCCTCGTTCAATCGCTGGCTTATAATATATTAAAGATGCTGTATAAATTTGAACAAGATCGGTGCAGTAGTTTCTGAAATATCGTGGTCACCGTTTCGAAAAATGGTGTTTCGAGAAAAACGCGTTTGAAATTATACCTGCTCCGTATACCTGCTCCGTTCCAGGGCCGTAACTTGTGAACCACTTCGAATATCGAAAAATCCTTTGGCACACATTCTCTACACATGTTGTAGATGTGATTTATGAAAAAAAAACATCGATTTTTTCGACCCGAGAAACTAGAGGACCGCCTTAAATGAAACAATACATATGAATCAGTCAACTTTAATTATTCTTTTAAACTAATCAACAATTATTCGTCTTTCAATTTTGGAAACAAACAAATCACAAACAAATAAAATTGGAAACAAACAAATTTCACTCATACATGCATAATGATATGAACAATGTCTGGTGAAAATTTGAACAAAATCCATGGAAATCAAGATTGCGCGCTCGTCCTACCTTAAGGTATCATCACAGTAAACAGGTCGAAAAATAGCTGATTTTCACGATTTTTTTCGATGGCGAAAATACGCTAATCAGTCTGATTTATCTATGTCAATTCAAAGCACTCATGAATAACGGAAAATAAATTTTCGAACGTCGATTTTAATATTTTTAAATCTTTTTTTTAACGGTTGAAAATGTCTTCGAAAAAAAGGAGTCCTCACGGTGTACACGGCTGTGGCTGTAAATATATCTGAAACAAAATTTGTAAAAAGATCATTAATCGGTATGAAAGTCGCTATACTGCTATGGAGGTTTTTCTTTTGATTAAAATTTACAAAACAGCGGTGGTTTGATAAAAAGTATAAAATTTAGCCTATCTTTTCGACAGTTTTTCGTTAAAAAAATATGAAGATTAAAAAAAAGCTTCCACAGCAAGGGAAAGAATGGCGTGAAAAATGTGGTGTCAAAACTTGAGACGGACAGCTTGAAAAGTCTTCCTTTGAGACTGTACACCGTTTCGAAGAACGATATTTCAAGAGAAGCGCGTTTAAAGGTTCGACTGCGGAATGCCGCAGCTCCAATCACTTTCTCTGAGAAAGGCTGTAGCGACCGAACTTTTTCGAATTTCGCCCGAAAAATTGAACAGCATGTTTATAACCGTCTATACTATCACATAATGCAACAAAATCGATTTTTTGAAAATTTTACACTGTGATGATCCCTTAATTGAGACCTCAACGAAATAAAATAAATATCAACAATTCTACACGATTTTGTTGAAATAATTTTTTTTCTTCATTTTTTCAAATGCTATTCCTATAAAAAATATTTTCGAAATCCCGTTTGCTTGCGAAATGTGCAATTTGGTTTTTTATTCAAGGTAAAAATTTATGGCACTTGTACTGGAAGCTCTGGAGTAATCGGGGCAAAAAACAATTACCTTTGCAAATCTCCACTTTGTAGGGAAAACATTTCAAAAGGTCTTCAAGATATACACGATAAAGTTCTTCAAATAGATTTTCGATTAACGTTTTTTTTAACCACAACGAGCCCTTGAAGTTGGGCCACTATACGCGCCTTCGGAAATATGAGACACGTTTAGTCGGTAAGAATCCCGTTTTCAAGTTTTCTTCCCAACGCCGTTGTTCTGGATATTAGAAAAGTAAAATCCTGTTAAGCTCATGATCGAATACAATATGGCCCTACTCTTTTTTTTAAACATTGATCGTTTATGATGAAACTTTGAAATGAAATTTCTGCTGTCTTTCTCGTTTTCATTGTGGGTCGGTTGTTGGTTCACTTCACTTGAAGTCATTCGAGTACATTTTTGTTTTTTCGTAAAAGATGCTTTGTTTCGTCGGGATACTTTTTTTCGCGATTCCAAGGGTTGTATTCGGAATTTTTTTTAAACGGCGGAAAATGCCAATTCGAAACAGTGTCCGAATGCGATATGCGTGGCGTTTACGAGCTTTTTGTTTTGTTTTTCGCGCCTTTTGTTTTTGTTTTGTTTTTCAATTTAACCATTTTGAATCGGTTAAGTATTTGTAAATTTTCTCATTTTTCGAAAGCACTCAGTCAATACTCCGACTTACTCAAATGTTGCAATATTGGTCTGTTATTTTTCAAACACGAAGGATAGCACTGAGAACGGTTAGGATTTAATTTGAGAAGAAACGGTGACGGGCTGTTTCGGATTTTATGAAATGTTAATTTTATTGTAAAGTCCGATAAACATAAACCAACTCAAATTTTTGAGTTGGTGGACTGAATTTTTTCCCCATAGTTCCTCATAGATAGCTGGGCGGTATTGAATTTGCTCACTATAGAAAAAAGAAAGCCATTTGGATAAGAAAAAATTGAGTTTGCCAAGAATGTATGTTTGAAAAGGAATTTCTTTCTCGGAGGGCCTTGTTTTGTTGGTGCAAAAGCAGGGCCCTTTAAAATCATGGGGAAAATTACAGTAGCGCTTAATACAACCTAGTTACACTAAATTATTATACCCAACAATAACCCGGAATAAACATTTTTGCGCAAATTTAGTAGATTTAGAAATTTTTACATCTTCTCTGAAAATTCGCGACTACGAATGTTATTCTGCTAGTCACATTTTTCCAAGTTTTAGCATTAATGTTTTCGTTAAGCCTTCGGTGACCACCTGTTTTTATTGTTTTTACGGAATCCTCAGAATTTTTTACACGCCTAGAGCAGTTTATGTCAGATATCTAGAGTTATTTAGCGTATAAATTATTAGATAGAAATGTGGCCAGCGTGTCATCTCTATAAAGTGTCATATGAATTAGACGATTTTTAGAGCCGTCATTTTTCGTTTCAAGTTAGGGGTAAGGTTCCGCCCCCCCCCCCCCCCATCGAACTGAAATTTTGCACAAACCTTCCTTTTGATATTTTGAGACAACCACTGAAGGGATTTTCGGCGATAGTTTTTGGGTTTGGGTTTGTTTAGACAAAATGGAGATCGCTATAACATATAGAGGGTGTCCCTCGTATCTCTGAACCCCGAAATAACTCGGTACTTGTCAACGTCACAAAAAATTACCTATTAAAATGAAATACAAATCTAAATATCTCGGATCACTATCAAATATTTGGCAGTGATCCGACATATTTAGATTCGTATCATCGATACTGACCTTGAATGACCTTGAAGGACTTTGACCCCCTAATATTTTTTATGCGGCTTGAGGTGCTCCACAAGATGGCAGAAAAAAATGTATCATTTCATTCATAAAAGTGGAGGTGACCTTCACTGTGCGTCAGCACCTCCACCGAAATAAAAAAAATTGGCCGCATTTGATGACCCCATCCACACCGTACAACTTTTGTCTGGAACATTTTTTTGTGACGTCGATAATTACCGAATTATTTCGGGTGACAGAGATAAGAGGGACACCCTGTATATGTATGAACGGAGACGTAGCAGATATAGATATAGACAGTGCGCGATAAAAAAAACTTTAAAATTCAAAATCTCGCAAACTATTGCGGGTCGTCAAAAATCCCTTTAGGGATTGTCTTGAAATATTAAAAGGAAGGTTTGTGCAAAATTTCAGCTCGTTCGAGGGGGGGGGGGGGGGGGGGGGTTCGGAACCTTATCCTTAAACCAAAAACTTTTAAATTCAATATCTCGAAATATTGAATATTTTGAGTCGCCAAAAATCCCTTAAGGGGTTGTTGTAAAATATTGAAGGGAACGTTTATGCAACATTTCAGCTTGATCAGAGGGGGTGGGGGTTCGGAACGTTATCCAAAGTTGGGTAATTTGGCTTCAAATTTGACCAGTATACTGGGATATATTTTTACTCCATTGTAGACGAAAATCAGTTAATTGTTCAATATCCCGGTTCGTGAAAGGAACACCTTACAGTTGGTGTATATTATCTTTTAAAGAACAGCCAATTAAAACGTGCACACTGCTTTTTCATCATTTTATTTCGCTTTTCGAAGCATCCCTTATGAGAAAACGACTTGTTTAGAGAGGAAACTTTGCAAGCGAACTTAAGTAATAAGAAAGCAATAAGCAAGTTTCTCATTATTTTTCCAAAGTATGAAGAGCTGGAATTTTGTAGCGTCATTAAAAGACAAACGGTATCAAAAGTTACCGCATCTTCGTCGAATATGGAGGTTCGGTGAGCAAGAGTTAATCCTCGTGAGAACTGGCAACGACGCCGGTCTGTTTGCCGTTTCATCAAAAGAGGATGGTTGAAGGTACGCGTACCGTGTCCCGTAGGTAACTTGCAAAACCGCAAAGCTGCGAGACAACGCGATACACGTTGTCCAACGAGTTCTCAAAGGGAATCGCATCGGCGTTCGGTCAGGCAAAGTAGTAACGCCGTGTTTGCTCAGACTTGGAACACATTTGCAGACTCGGCTCGGAATGGACGTCTTATCGAACGCGGACTCGAACTACTTTTGGTTACATAGTCATTGTCTTTGTTGCCCGACGATACATTCAAATGATGGATCAATATTAGGAACATTGATTGACAGTCTAACTCGGATGAACTTTTCTTAAGGGGAGGTTTACCTCCCTTTACCTCCGCTGTTTACCTGAGTAAACGGCGAGAAAAACAGGTAAACTTCGCGAATCTTCATCTCAAAAACTAATGTTTCGATTGGATCCGGGTTTTTTAAAATTGGAAAATATGTACATTGAGGTATGTTGAGGAATTTTTTAAAATAAATTCGCTGGCTGGAAGCGATTCAAACGCGATTATCCCGAAACATAGTTTTCAAAGTCGGTGCCAGATGTATCTCGAAAACGGCTTTTCCGATTTTGTCCGAATTTGGATACAATTCCAAATTCGGAATTGTATCCAAATTTGGCTTCGATAGAAGAAAAATATTTTTTCTTCTATCGAAGAAAAAATATTCTTCGATAGTTTTTCTCGTTCGCCACGTGGGATTTTTGGACATTTTCATTTTTGACGGAATTGCGACTGTTTTAATTTAACATTCGTTTTTCGTTCGCAATTTCCGACGATTTTGGATTGCATACACATTGCATAAAAAAGCAATGGTTCAATCAAATGAAAAACGCCTACGTCTGACAGTGTCCTGCGGCTGGCAATATTACATTGGCAAATCTTCATTAATTGACTTGGATTTTTTTCACATTTTACATCGAAGTACGCAGGGGGTTTTCATACGGTAAGGGGGGAGATACCTTTAGGCGATGAAAAAATGTGCTGATTTTCATAATTTTTTTTAAAGGAAAAATTTCTTCACTATCTTTGAAACTTAGGGTACGTTTTATTACTGCTTTTGGCTGTTACTTGGTATTTTTAAATTATTATTAATCGTAAAAAATGACGGAGGTATGGTACGGTTTTCTAAACTGCATTCTCGAAACCGGCGTGACGCACCGGGCTACTTTGACATTCAGGGTAACTTTGACAGTTTTTGGGGCTACTTTGACAGAGCGCCAAAATACAGTTTAAATGTGTACGCAGCGAGCCCGCGTGACAACAATTTGTTGTTCAAGTTTATGATAAGGTTGCTAAAGTTGATTGTAATGTTGCTCAAGTTGATTTTTATCTCAATGATAATTATAAGCCTGATTGAGTGCCTATAATAGTACCCTAGGTACTTGACACTTTTATGTAAAATGTTTCCTTAAGGGAGGACACCACTGTAACTGCCCATTTTCGACCGTTTTCTTTGGAATTTTTTTTTAACAAAGGAATAAAATACATGGTCAAAAGAACTTTTAGGTTTTATAAGGTATATATTGAAGTATGAACGAAAACCTTATTTGTCAAAAAAATACAAAATGGCGGCACACAAGTCGCTATAGCCCCTTTCCGTGGCACGCAGTAGAACCGTCGTAAATTTAGTCCCGGAACCAAGAGTGAATTGTTTCCATTAATTATATTAGTTTTAGCAGTCAAGTACGGGGGAAATGAAAAAATAATTAAAAAAAAAAGAGACGCATTTGAAAAACGTTCGTTTATTAATAAAAATTATTAATATTTATTAATAATTTTCCTGTTAAAAGTGATTTTTTTAAGATTTTCAATTAATTGAAGGAAGCGCTCGTACTTGACTGTTAAAAAATGTTTCTGAGACAACCATATTTTTTATTTTCTTGTAAATTTACACAAAATAAGTTAAATGTATGCTTAATAACATACCTTTTTTTACAAATCCCGAATAAATAATCAAGTGGACAAAAAAATCGGTAAAACGACCTTTTTCGGCCTGTCACAGTACTGTCCTCCCTTAATAAAGATGACAATTTGATTGTAAAAAATCATTGTTTTTAATTTAATTCTATGTATAATGCATAAAATATTAAATTTTTATCAAAATGATGTTAAAGTAATCTTTAATATTTGACATAAGTTGCATTTCAATGCCCTGTCAAAGAAACCCCACACTCGGGGTTACTTTGACACTTTTAAGAATATATAGATAAAATTGTGGGAGTATGGTGGGGCTTGACTTTCCTATACATTGGGTAGCCAAAAGACACATTGTTTTATTAGAGCACAAAAAGTTGGAATTTAGGATACTAAAAAAAAGTTACCTACAAAAAACTTCCAAAACCTGTTCGAAGTAGCCCTCTTTTACTGTACATGTTAAAAACATAAAAATATGATGCAATTTTGTATAAATCTTCCTAACCTTATTGTCTAACACATGACTATAAAATTTTGTTGGTTTTTGTTCAGGTTAATCCCGCCGGTGCTAGGGGCCATACCTCCGCCATTTTTAAAGATTAATAAAAAAAACACGTAACAGTCAAAAGTAGTAATAAAACATACTGTAAGTTTAAAAAATGGTGAGGAAGTCGTTCCTTCTAAATAGAAGTTATAAAAATCAGCAATTTTTTTCCTCGCCTCATGAGTCTCCCTTTAAAACTTTTTTCTGATATCAATTAATTTCGGCCTGTTTTTACGGATTTTTTTTTTCAGACATGCATCTTTTTATAAAAAATCGACGTTTTTCGATTTCCCTACGAACTTCGAAGGGAAAACTTGTCTAAAACTCACATTATTTTCAAGTTTCGTTCTGGGTGAACAAGTTGGAGGAGAACCCTCGTCGGCTGCAAGGCACTATCAGACAAAGGTGGCTCGCTTCATCCTGCTCCGCGATGATGTTACAAAATGTTTTGAACAAATTTGTAAAGATACTTAAGGCGGTCCTCTAGTTTCTCGGCTGTTTTTTACGGCTTTTTCAATAATTTTTTACGGGCAAAGCATCGAAATAATCAATCTCATTGTTTTTGCATAATCTTTATTAACATTTAAATAAGCTTTACAAATTTTTTGAAGTCAAAATATATAATAGAATAAAAGTTATAGTGGCCGACAGGAAGACATCAAGTAAAAGAGGTGCTTGACGGTGACCAAGATTGCGGCTGTTCTGCTTATCTGAAATCAAAAAACCAAACGGCATTTTAATCTTCATATTTAAGACTAGCGATTGAATTAGAGTGAATTCTAAATTACAAAAATTGACTTTTTTTATACACTTTTGAAAATTACATTCTATTTTTTACTCATTTTTTCTTAAGTTTTTCGCTCGTACAAAAAAAACTATCGAAGCAATCATGATAATCCTAGTTCAATCGCTGGCTTATGACATATTAAAGATGCTGTATAAATTTGAACAAGATCGGTGCAGTAGTTTCTGTAATATCGTGGTCACCGTTTCGAAAAGTGGTGTTTCGAGAAAAACGCGTTTGAAAGTTCGCGCATGTGATTTATACTAAAAATTTCATCTCATCGTCAATCTGCTATGCCTGGACCATACAATAGGCCTTCCTCTTCTTGTTGGAAGTCACGCAGAGCTGCTCCGTCTTCCTTTTGTGCGATCCGGGCCTGTTTTACAACATCACTCGTGCGCCTTTCTGAACGGTCGATCCGAGAGCTATCACACTGTTGAACATATCCTTTAGCTTGTGGGCCGATTTTCACTCCCATGGTTTCCAAGGTCTTCAGGATAGATGTGAATCCTTCGTTGAAGATTATGACAGCGAGAAACGTGGCGATTTCAAACACTTTTGGCCCAGAATGGAGGTGCTTCGGAGCAAAAGTCCAGATTAACGAATTGAGCGACTCGTTATTATTTTGAGTTTCCGCTCCCAGGCATCTGCTTAACAATTCTTCTTTGGATAAATCCTCATAAATTGGCTTTATAACTTTTTGAACTGCTTCAGAAAGAGGCGTTTTATTGTGTTTGAATTGCTCAGCCTCTCCGAGAAACTCAGCTCTGCGCCGTATACCTGCTCCGTTCCAGGGCCGTAACTTGTGAACAACTTCGAATGTCGAAAAATCCTTTGGCACACATTTTCTACACATGTTGTAGATGTGATTTATAAAAAAAAATCGATGTTTTCGACCCGAGAAACTAGAGGACCGCCTTAATGCGTTAGGCCACAGTAACGGGTATAAAATCATGTGCGAATTTATCATTTTTTCGTATGAAAAAGTGATTCCCTCATAAAATTAATTACACATCTATTTAGTATGAATATCAAGCTGTTAGAAAATATATATATATTTTTTTCGATGTACACAATGGCCAACTGCTAATATTTTCTTTTGTTATCTTTTTTTAGGCGCTCTGCGGTGTGACATTGAGCATCCACAATTTTTTACCTAGAACAAAAAACAAAAATTCTCGTCAATCTACATTAGAACATTTAGAGAAGTACATACGGTATTTAAAAAATATTGTTTTATTCAAAAGTTGTAGGTATTTCAACTTAAGAAATGCATTTTCAGTGAAAAATTTCGTTATAACTGCTCGAAAACTGCTCATCAAATGAAAAGTTTTCGATTAATCCGAAATTCCGTACGTACTTCTCGGCGAAATACAATGAGGAACATAACATTTAAATTTGAAGTAAATCGAGTGAAAATTGTTGAAGTTATTTGTCACGCCAATTGGAAAAAAGCTGTTTCGAGAAGTTTCGAGTAGTTGTCCATTTTGTACATCGAAAGAAAATTCTAACATCTTGATATTCATACTAAATAGATGTGTAATTAATTTTATGAGTGAATCACTTTTCCATACGAAAAAAGTTGTTAAATTCGCACATGATTTTATACCCGACACTGTGGCCTAACCCCTTAAAGATATGAAGAATAAAGACCACTAAACGGAATTCTTATTCTATCACCCGGGTATCGAAAAAAAAATATGTCGTAATTTTTCTTTTTTTTCGGGCTCTAGACTGGTAGCCTCCCTTAATTCTCGTTTTTTTTCAAATCACGTGCCATTTCAGGCCACATGCAAATTTTCGATCGTGTATAGGAACCCAAAAAATCACATTTCGCTCTTCGTAACAGTCCGAAGAGTTTCGTTCGCCCGAACTTTATTCTGTCTTACCCTTGCCGTTTCGTATGAGCTTTGCAAACTTTTTCTTCACCACGAGAGCACTCACTTCAGGGATTTGGAGGAAGACTCGTTGACTCTTGGTGGAGTCGAAACGTCACGGTTATATAATTATTTCCTTTTGCGGTTTGCTCCATCCTATCCAGGTCGTCGCACAAGTTACAGCATCGGAATTACTCCGGCTGTTTCAAAGCAAGTAGCGCTGTGTGTTGTGAGGTCACAAGGTGGGGCCTAAGGGGTGGGGGGGCACAAGAGGTCAGAAACACGTCTTTCGCCACGACTAACTCCTATGACCCAACGAGAACTCAGATTAGCCAAGCTTCTGAGAGTAGTTTCGTGTGTCAGGATGATCGTGAGCAAACCGAGTTCCCCGCAACTTTGTACCTAAAAGTGAAGTGTCTCGTGCGCGTGGTTTTCGCAGGAGCGCAAAAATCTCTGAATTGCTTGAGTGACTTTTCTCTCAGCAAAAAAAAGAAAATGTGTAGGCGTCATTTGCGTGTAAGCTTTTGGATGTTTGCAAATTTGAATTTTGAAAGACTACGGCGGTATCCCTCTTTGGAAGCCCAATTTGAAGGGTCAGAATGATGCATTATTTTCTAGTAACACATTGGTTGGAATAAGTTAATTTTTTCCCAGCATGTTGTACTCATGTTTGTGGTTACAATGTAATTTTTTCGTAAGAAAATTCTTCAAATATTTCCAACTGGCTATGGGTTCACGATCCACTTTTCGAAATTTCGAAAAATACGAATAGATGACAGCTTTTCCAAAGAAAACCTTATTTTTCTCTTGAAAAACAGCATACTGAAGTAATTGTTATTAATAAATGGTTCACCCAATTAAAAAGTGCGATCGTGAAACGAAAATGACTACTGTTTGAATGTTAACTGTGCAAATTCAAGTCAATAGTGTGAAAGTTACTCACGACGTCAATCCCGCCGTGTCAAGATATGTACCGTAAAACAGGGCTACTTTGAACAGGTTTTGGAAGATTTTGTAGGTAACTTTTTTTTAACATCCTAGATACCAACTTTTCTTGCTCCAATAGACTTTGGCTATGAAATGTATAAGAAAGTCAAGTTCCACTACCCCCTCACATTTTGATATGTACATTTTTTAAAGTGTCAAAGTAGCCCCCCGCGTGTGGGGCGTTTTTGACAGGGCATTGAAATGCAACTTATGTCAAAGATTAAGGGTTACATGGAATCATTTTGATTAAAAAAATGTAATATTTTATGCATTATACATGGAATTAGATGAATAACGACGATTTTTCATCACCAAATTGTCATCGTTATTTAAGGCAGTAGAACTCGAACAATTTTCGTCGAATTGACTTGAAATTTTGAATGTAGCTTCTTATTGCTTTAAGGTAGTACGAGCGCGCAATCTTGATTTTTATAGATTTTGCTCACATTTTAACCAGACATTGTTCATATCATTATGCATGTTTGAGTGAAATTTCAGAACGGTCGACTATTTAGATTGGGAGATAAGGGGTTTTTAAATTGCAACTTTTAACACTGCAGGGTCTGCATTGAAATTTAGACACAATAATTTACCGTAAAAAATATTTGTCCCCTATAATAAGAAGACATATGGCAACACCGCATCGTTCCACGTATCCAATGACGTGAGTTTGCGCGGCATATTGAAAATAATACTGCAACGCAAATTTTCATTTGGAAGTAATTTTTAATCGAACAAAGTTTTTCATTAGTTATGAATGAAGCAACACTTTTATTTGTTAATGAAGATAACATAAACAATATAAAACATTAATATTTATAACGTAAATATTTTTTTAACAAAATTTTTAACTTTAGGAACACGATAATTATTTTTTTCTCGAAATATTGAACAATACTGTTCTGCGGTGTTGCCATATGTCTTCTTATTATAGGGGACAAATATTTTTTACGGTAAATTATTCTGTCTAAATTTCAATGCGAACCCTGCAATGTAAAAAGGTGCAATTTAAAAACCCATTATCTCCCAATCTAAATAGTCGACTGTTCTGAAATTTCACTCAAACATGCATAATGATATGAACAATGTCTGGTTAAAATTTGAACAAAATCTATAGAAAACAAGATTGCACGCTCGTACTACCTTAACGGTCAAGTACGAGGGCTTTTTTCGATGAATCGAAAATTGTAAAAAATATATTACTTTTGAGATGAAAATTATGGTCGAAAAAACGAACTTTTTTTCAGACTTGTCTGTATTTTTCTTTTAATTATTGTTTAATTCCCTCCGTATTCGACTGCTAAAAATCATATAGTTAACGAAAATATTCATTCTTACTTCCGGGACTAAATTTACGACAGTTCCACTGCGTGCCACGGAGAGGTTTGGCTGAAAAGCAGTAGAGCTATAGTGACTCGTGCGCCGCCATTTCGTATACCTCTGACGAATAATTTTTTAAAAATATATTTCAGTATATACCTTATAAAACCTGAAACCTATTTTAACAATGTATTTTATTCCTTTCTTTAAAAAAAATCCAAAGAAAACGGTCGAAAATGGGCAGTTACAGTGGTGCCCTCCCTTAAGGAAACACCTTGCATAAAAATATCACGTACCTGGGGTGCTATTATAGGCACTTAATGAGTCTTTAAAATTGGCATTGAGATCAAAATCAACTTGAGCAACATTATAATAAACTTGAACAAGAAATTGTTGTTAAATTTTATTATAATGTTTATTCCCCGCACCCGACGCCCGCCGCAGGTCAAGCGGGCTTGCCGCGCACACATTTAAAACGTATTTTGGCGCTCTGTCAAAGTAGCCTCAAAAACTGTCAAAGTTACCCTGAATGTCAAAATAGCCCCGTTTTACGGTAGTTTCGAGACAATCGCGTGGAAACTCGCTGGATCTCGGTAAACCCGACGCACACTGTTCCACTAAAATAGGTATAACTTCGTCAATTTTCATAAATTCAGAGTTCGGTTGGTCTTAAAATATTCTTGAAATTTCACACTATAACAATATGCAAAAAACGTTGTTTTTTTTTAAGTTTCTAGAGGGAATACCCCCTTAACTGTGTTAACGTTTCGTAATACCGAAGGTGTTGATATTGGACGAACAACTTCTTCACCTTTTTTATTTCAGAAAAAGACAACATGATTAATCGCACTTTCAAATGAAGCGGGGGAGGTGTCAAGGGCACGTGAAGGTTACCCTCAGTCGAATGCATCCCCATATTTTCGATCGAGCACATTTGTAGTTGGATTAAAGGGTAATTCAAGGACTTCGACGTGCAAAATTAGTTGTTCCACGAGTCTGCATAACCTTGGGACCCAAAAAACAGGTCGGTTTTCAATATTTTTGTATAGTGTGAATATTAAGATGACGACGTCGGGATTTTACACATAATTAATATACAGTCTTGACAAGATTGAGTTTTTTAAATTCAAAAATGTTGATTAACGATGAAGTTATCATTATTTATTCAAGATGCTGGAGTGCTGCATTGCGAATTGGTGTGGGATTTTTTGGCAACTGCTGTAAGATGCAATGAAAATTTAAAAAAATGTCCTTTTAGAAGAATAGTAACACCCTCGTGGGACCGGATACCTTTTTGAAATTTTGAAAATTACGAAAATCGCAAGGTGTAGAAAAAATCGATTTTCGACCAAAAAAGCAAGTTCAACAACTAGTTACCATCAAATGGAAAAACATATTGAAAAACCATCCGGTTATAAGATAGGAAATGGTATAAACTATGCTCTGGCCGAATTTGAAGGGAATTGGACGAGTACATTTTGAGATACGACATACACGGCTTCATAGAACATGGTTTCGAGAAAAACGCAAAACAGATAAGGGTGAATCGTAGTGGGCGATCCTTCATCAAAATCGTCATAGCTCGGTCATTTTCTTGAATTTTTACATAATCTTTGTTGCAAATCGAGGATAAGACCCTAGGCTATAAAATTGTACAATAAAAAGATCGTATTTCCGAGATGTCAAGTTCGTGCAGACCCCTGGACCTCTTTACCCACGTCGGTCGATTTTTCTTCCACCCGACTACAAATACGCTTGATAAAAAAATATAAGATTGGATTCCCAACAATCAAGATAACCTACATCCCATGTACGTATTGCAAACTGGCTTGGTATTGGCACTGTACTGGTGCCAGAGCTGCCAATACTGGCAGGCATCTGGTACTTGGACGAGAGCCAAGCCTTGCCCAAGTCGGAATGAGTATTGAGACAACGTTGGTTTGTTAACACCGGTCCAAGTTATGGCGGCGTGAGTCGGCCCGACACTGTTTACGGGTATTGGCTCAGAATAAGTGCCCAGTTTTGGGCCAGATATCATTGCCAGTCTTGAGACAAACCCTAAATCAGTACTTTGCCGGTACATGCCCGTGTATAGACTGAGGACTTGGCTTAGTCTTGGCTCAGTACTGATGCCAGGGCTGCTAATACGGGCAGGCTCCCAAGGGCCAAGCCTTGCCCAAGTCGGAATCACTATTGAGACAAAATTGGTTTGTTAACACCGGTCCAAGTTATGGCGGCGTGAATCGGCCCGACACTGTTTACGGGTATTGGCTCAGAATAAGTGCCCAGTTTTGGGCCAGATATTGTAGCCAGTCTTGAGACAAACAGTAAATCAGTACTTTGCTGGTATATGCCCATGTATAGACTGGAAACTTGGCTCAGTACTGACGCCAGTACTGGCCGGATACTGAATGCTAATATTGGGTCAGATCGTGTAAACAATACTGGCCCAATTCCGAAATGATAACACCGGTCCTCCGCTTGGCAAGCGTTGGCATAGTATTGGTGACTAGTACCGGCTGCCAATATTGGGCCAGAGTTGCGGCGTGTTCCCGGTCACCGGCATCAGATAAACATCGGCTGGTTGTCGAAAATATTTCCACCGCAGTAGTTTTTTTTTCCCGATCGTATCTAAAAAATATCTGAAATAAAAAAAATTATTTCATTGCACCCAGTTCTAAAAATTATATTAGTAAAAATTTGAAAAATATTTACCATTCATACGTATGTACGTTATTGTCGCACTGAAGGATTTTTTCGTTATACCGTTCGCGCCTGGTTTCCCCGTGGCCGAGTATTTTTCCTGCACCGCCTTTGATATCAGGCCAGCGATCACATTGCGGATAACACCTTTTCCGTCGGTCGGTGAACCCACCAAGGATCTCATCACCTCCATCTAAACAGAATTGAAAAATATAGCCACTTCCAGAGTATTTAGTATGAATTAAGATGCTCTTCTGTAATTTTACATCAGCATACATAATTTCGGTCAAAGTAAATAACATTGTATTTACCAAAGCGTTTTCTTTCCCCTTGTCCTCCGAGACTCCCTGATCAAATTGAACAAATTCTTTAAAATAAATGATAGAATAAGTAAAGAAAATATAAGAGACAGAGAGAGAGAGAGAGAGAGAGAGAGAGAGAGAGAGAGAGAGAGAGAGAGAGAGAGAGAGAGAGAGAGAGAGAGAGAGAGAGAGAGAGAGAGAGAGAGAGAGAGAGAGAGAGAGAGAGAGACAGAAAGATAGCGCAGTCCCACAGCAAGTAAGGAACGGAGAGAAAATAAATGAATTGTTTATTATGCCTTAACATGCAGTAGACAAAAAATACAAAATAAAATGAAAAAACAAGTAAAAGAAAAATTCTTTGTATATCTTACCTGGTTCACCTTATAGAACGTTCGAATTTTTATAGCACACTTAGAGCACTCGAATTCGTGTTAAGACGAGAAAAATTAATTTATAATAATAGAAAAAGTGTACTGTATAAAAACGAATGGGAATAGATGAAAAGCACTTGGGGATTGAAACAAGTTCACACGTAGACGGCACGAGAAAGACTGATGCCCAACGCTGCCAAAGAAATCCTAATTCTTTGTTGACGCTGAGCGCGGATCAGCGTGTGGGTATATAGGTGCATATACTCACACGAAGTGTATACTTGCCGCGGAGGGACAGTATGCGGGAAGAAAACAATCTTCAACCGTGTGCGCCCGACGTAGCGAATGACCACTGACACACACGCATTGTGTCGAGGCATAACAATGTCTGCCTCGACGCAAGAAGGCGCGAGAGCCGCCAGAGTCGCGGCGTACGTTCAGAACGAACACGCGAAATAGTGAAATAAAATTACATCGTCTACTTAGCCAATTTATGGATATCCGTAAGGAGACAGAAGAGTCCAGAGGAGTCTGTAATGGTTCGGGATTCTCTCCAAATGTTATAGCAACTTTACTTTTACAATACTTTGTGTAAAAAAATCACCACAGTATCTTGATATATGCAAAAATTAGAGCAGTTTGACATATTTCGAAAGTGTCCACAATTCATTCCCTAAATTCCCTAAATTCAATACCAGCCGTCATTTCATGATACTCTATTTGTAAAAAAAAAAATTTACAAAATTCTGAAATTTTTTGCAAATTAACGTGGTCACAGACATTTCTTTTAAATTAAAAAATGCTGTTAAATTTGTAATTTTTTAGTTCTCTCGACAAAATTTGCAGGGAATAAAGAGATTGTACAGATTAACATCTGAGCGACACAGGAGCCCTTCAACCCAAACCGTTCTCGAGTTACAGACGTTTGAATTTTACAGTGCCAGAACGTACATGCGTGCGCATACGCACACAGGCGCACATGCATGCAGACATTGTTTGTGAATTTGATTTTTCGAGGTTTTGGGACATTTTGAGCACGTTGATATTGAAAACTGAAAAAAAATGTTTTCATCGTCACAAAGTTTCTCTATGAGGAAGCAAAACTTACATTTTTCATTCAATCCATATTTTTTGGACTGGCACCGTACTGATAAAATTGTCTGCCAATACCGAGGCAGTACTAAACCGAAGACTCGTTAACCAAGACTGGAATGGTAATGTTGCCACTGCTGGGGCAGTACTTCCAGCCAAGACCCACCCAACCTTCGTTACCATGACTGGCACTGTACTAATAACATTGTTTACTAATACTGGGGCAGTGCTTAACCGAAGACTCGGTAACTAAGACTGGCATGGTACTGTTGCCAATGCCGGGAGACTACTTCCAGCCGAGACGCAACCAACCTTGCTTACTAAGACTGGCACTGTACTAATAAAATTGTTTATCAATACTAGGACAGTATTTAACCCAAGACTCGGTGACCATCACTGGCATGGTACTGTTGCCAATGCTGGGGCAGTACTTCCAGCCGAGACTGAACCAACCTTGGTTACTAAGACTGGCACTGAATTAATAAAATTGTTTACCAATACTGGGGAAGTACTTAACCCAAGACTCGGTAACCAAGACTGGCATGGTACTGTTGCCAATGCTAGCGCAGTACCTCCAGCCGAGACTGATCCAACCTCGGTTACCAAGACTGGCATGGTACTGTTGCCAATGCTAGGGCAGTACCTTCAGCCGAGACTCAACCAACCTTGGTTACCAAGACTGGCACCGAACTAATAAAATTGTTTACCAATACTGGGGCAGTACTTAACCCAAGACTCGGTAACTAAGACTGGCGTGGTACTGTTGCCAATGCTAGCGCAGTACCTCCAGCCGAGACTGAATCAACCTTGGTTACCAAGACTGGCACCGAACTAATAAAATTGTTTACCAATACTGGGGCAGTGCTTAACCCAAGACTCGGTAACCAAGACTGGCATGGTACTGTTGCCAATGCTAGCGCAGTACCTCCAGCCGAGACTGAACCAACCTTGGTTACCAAGACTGGCACTGAACTAATAAAATTGTTTGCCAATACTGGGGAAGTACTTAACCCAAGACTCGGTAACTAAGACTGGCGTGGTACTGTTGCCAATGCTAGCGCAGTACCTTCAGCCGAGACTGAACCAACCTTGGTTACCAAGACTGGCGCCGCACTGATAAAATTGTTTACCAATACTGGGGCAGTACTACACCCAAGACTGGGTAGCTAAGGCGGGCATGGCACTGATACGTTCAGTTGTCAGTACTGGCGTAGTACCTCCAGCCGAGACTCAACCATACGTGGTAACCAGGACTGGCACCCTACTGATAAAATAGTTTACCATTACTGGGCCAGTACTTCACCCAAGACTCAGTAACCCAGACTGGGACGGTGCTGATACGTTCGGTTTCCAATACTGGGGCAGTGCCGCCAACTGAGAGTCGGTCGCCAGAACTTGCACAACTCTGGGCCGTATTGGCAACTCTGGCGGAATACCGACATTCGCACATGGGATACGACCTCGTTACCTCCACCGGGAAACTTGACAACACGATCATTATAATTCCCCCTGGAAAAATGATTTAGAGAAATACCTAAATATACTAATAGATAACTAATACCTAAATAGACTGATAGACAACAAAATCATCATAATTTCCCCTGGAATAATTGCCTCTAGAAAAATTACTTAGAGAAATACCTTTCTCTAAATAATCTTCCAATCAGCCTGGCTGTATTCGACTTATTTCCCTGTTCCACTCAAGGGGTCTTCTCTCTTAAGACGCTAAAAAAGGCTATTTTCATGATTTTTTTTGATAGGTTTTTATTATATATGTTGATATAAAAGTTGTTACACTTAATAAACACACTTACGAAATACATTTAAAAAAACATTTTGATGTATTTATCCTACATTTGATGTAGGAACCCAAACAAACTTGAAACGCGTTTTTCTCGAAACAACGTATTTTTGGAGCTTGTTAATAAAATTGTCGATACTACTGAACCGATTCTTATGAAATTTTAACCACATATTCTTTACAACTATAGCGCATATCAAGAATTTTTTTAAATTCTGATATTTACAATTTTTTTTGCCAAAAACGGTGAAAAGAACACATTTTTTTTCGAAAAATGTCCGCAATTTTTTTATTTTTTCATATGTCAAAAATCGTATAATATGCGCTATAGCCATTAACATACTGAGTCTTAAACCGTTTGATTTTTTTGTTTCGGATGATCCATCTCCGAGATTCCATCAACAGCGCAGACCAACATTTTTTTTACTACCATTTTCGTCTATAAATAGTGACTTACATAAATTTAAAAAAAGTTTCATGTATTTCGAAAGCGTATTTATTAAGGCAGTAGTCTGGTTTAGAGCGAGATTTTTGACGTCATTTTTGGGTTGAAATAACTTTTAAACCGTTGAAGTTGTCTCTATGAAATTTTACATATGTATTTATTGTTCCTTTGAGAATGTATCTACATTAAAAAAAATATATATTTATAATATTTTCATGTAGTTTTTTATTTTTTACAACATGGTCTGGGGATAACCGCCTCAATCGGCGCCCACTCTGGGTGATGTTGTATGCATCTGAAAAAAATATATATATATTCTCAACCTGTATGAGTATTCTGAGCACTGGTAGCAGAATTAGTACTTAAAAAAATTTTCTTACAAAATGGCGGCCTGTTAAACTTTGATTAACGATATTACATACATTTTAGGGTATTCGATGAGTTATAAAATGTGGGCAAAATTATTGTTCGACTCAATTCTGCTACCAGTCCTCAGAAAGAGGCCACCGAAGGTATGTGCAAAATTTGAGCTCGATCGGTCAATTAGTTACCGAGATATCGTGGGCGCCGATTTCAGAAACAAAGTTCTGAGATAAACGCGTTCACAGTTTTGATACCGTTAGATGAGGTCTGCGCGCTGCTTGCTTATAATTTCTATTACTCTCCTAATTTTGGAAATATCAATAAACGGTTTTCACGAGCGTATTAAGAAAGGTCTAAGGAATAATAAAATGAAAAAAAAAACAATCGATTTTGTCAAATTTCTAGACCAGACTACTGCCTTAAGTCTAACAACGTTTAAGTCTAACTTATTATTTAAGGCGTTACCCCCACTTGTAGCGCAAAAAAGGCCTTTTTCATGAATTTTTTTAAAGAAAACTACAAAACTTTTTAAATCGATCAATATACCATCTTAAAGAACACATCTTGAAGAACTTTCAGTAATTTTTTTTATTGGAAAATATTACATTGTTGAGTGGCAAATAACCGTCAATGAAATAATGTTTTTATATACACGGTTTGCGGTGACCAAAATTGCGGCGAAGTGGATCATCTGAAGAAAAAAATGCGGATGGATTTAGTCAAATATAAGTATAAGCTAGTCTTTAATCGAAGGATTTTAAAAAAGATTCATTTTTCACTAAATGGCGGACAGTCAATGTTAATGGTTCGATTTTAACGAAAAAAAACGGCCGTTTTTTGGCCAAAAAACGGCTGTTTTTTTTCGTAAAAAAATCGAACGATTAAAGACTACATTTTTATGTATTAAATAAGCCTGCAAAATTTCAAGAAGATTGGTTCATTAGTGTTCGAGTAATCTTGGTCACCGACTTCAGAAATGCCATTTTGAGAAAAACGCGTTTAAAGTTTCTCTTTCAACGCTCTTTCAACGCGGATTCTTCTCTTTCAACGCTCGTATCTCAGTCAATTTTGTTCGGATCGACTTGAAATTTTCAGGACATATTCTCAGATACTTTACTTCAAAAAAATGCAATAAAAAAAATTGATTTTTTCAAAATCGCAAGTGGGGGTAACCCGTTAAGTTTAACAGCTTCTATATCAATATCTATAATAAAATTCTATAAAAAATGCATGAAAATAGCCTTTTTAGCGTCTAAAGTGAGTAGACCCCTTAAAATCGGACATTCAATTTACGTATACACGGAAAAGCTGATATTTGCCCACGACCTTACAGTTAGTATTTCCCTCCACGTTTATCCATAGTCTCGGACATTGTTCATCGCGATTTTATTCAGACCTCGACTTTTCTCGTTTGTCCAATAATGGATGAACCCCGAAGGGCTCGAGTCCGTGTAAAACCGGAAGCAACTCGACGTCGAGCGGGATCAGAATGCCGATAAGTAAGTTCAATAACAATTAAGCGGCGAGGAAATTTATCGCAGCCGGAAGTAGAGTATTACGGTAAGTAAGATTCGACGTTGGATCGTTTGTGGAGGGAAAGTAGGTACTTCCGCTTATTTTGGCTGATTCGAATTCGGGCGACTGCTGACACAAAGTTACTTAGGAAATGTGCTCTCCGAGGTGGAAGAGAGGATGGTTTATACTTGGTAGTTGATGGTCGCCGGAGTCAGAAAGGAGAATTAGGGTGGTTGCGGGAAGGGTTGGGGTGGCGGCCGAAGAAGGGGGGGTGTGAGGCCGTGCGCGGCTGAGGAGAGCAAAGTATAGCGGTGGTGGGTTATGGTTCCCTTTCCTATCCAATGTGCGGTTCCTGGTGCGGTTTTAGAGCTTGGCAAAGTCCCTCACACTGGGAGGGTTGGATGTTGCGCGAGACGAAGAACCCCGATGCCCGACGGAATCGAGCGACCGAACATCGAGATCTGCGCTTTGAAAGAGGCCAGTCTCTCGTTGGCGGTCCTTGTGCGAGGTCGGAAGTCGAGGGCTAAGCGAACATTTCGTTCAACGAGGATCAGCCCTCCTCGCGATTTTTCTACATTACTTACCCCCGTCTATCGTGTCGAAGGAAGTTAAAAAACATTTTAAAAAAGAAACACCATAGTGCTAAGTTGAAAATCGAAGGAACAAAAGTTTATCGGAGCTTGCCGCGATGCCGACCGTCGTCGCGAGGCAACGCTCTTACGATAAATTTACTTTTAAATCTACGAGTGGTGGTCGTCGCTCGTCAACGCGCAACTTTTCATACCACGTGGACACGTTCCTCGTGCTCTTCAATATTCTACTCATACTCACACCCAGTAAGTCTTCAAGATTACCAATTCGCTCGCTCATGTTCGTGTACTCGACGAAACGTTTTTTTGGCTCTGCATTTTTTTTGCGATCGCGAGGGAGAGAAAAGGAAATTGTCGCGAAATCGAAAATTGCTCCAACTGGTTCGCCGGTCAGAACCACGTGGAGGTCGGGGGGATGCGTGGTCGTTGTATTTTCGTCGCGTTACTTTTCATTCGTTTTCTTACTATTTTTTTTATCCTGACGTGGACGATTAAAATTTTTTATACTAATATTTCGATTACAAAACAATCTGTAGGAGAAACTCCAAATTTTCGGTGCGTTAATTGTTCGCACTTTTTTTTTTATTATTTGCAATTTCTAAAGTAGCCGGCCTGGTGGGAGCTTCTGATAAACTTGCTGATATATTCCATCTGGTGCATAAAATACGACGAAAATCGATTTTGTCGATTTCTGATGATAATAAACTGGCGAGATTTTTTATGGCAACTCGAGTTGTCCACGCCGGTTGTAGCGCAGCCTCGCTACAATTATACGTGCGGGTGTATGTATAAATTGTATCGTGACAACATCCGACTGCGGAAGAAAAATTAACATCGAAATGGAACAGTTGTGTTTCAATCTTTTTTTTTTCTCGTAACCATGCATGGCAGTTTGGAAGTTTGTCCCGTGGCTATACAAAGAGACAGGCTGTGCGCATATTTATCATACATATGTTGCATAGCTTTAGAAATAAGGGAGTCAACTTTAGACATACATTTGTGTATGTGTACCTATGTATACGAATACATATATATGTATGTACACTAGGGTGGGCCAAACTTGAGCTCTATTTTCTTGTCCTATCTCTCACCATCCAATTATTTTCTTTGAAGAAAAAAAAATTGTCGCGCAATCCGCGAGCGGTCAAAAAATATTTATAGATCGCTCAAGCCTCCCAAAAATTAAAATTTTCAATAATATATCGATTTTTTTTCGTTCCCTTCTCATCCATGAATTTTACGTTTTGTAATTTTTAAATTAACCTCGCGAAAGCTGTAGCTCAGGAGTTTCGAAATTTCCAACATTCGCCAATTTTTATTTATTCATCTCACTCATAATTTTGACGCTTTGTAAAATGTTCAAAACAATTGATCGTTTTTCTTTAGAAAGAGATTTTCCAAAGTTACCTCACACTACTAACCCAATAATTATAATCTTTGTTCTCATAATCTAATTCTTTAAAGCTCTTGTCCGTAAACAAAATTATAGGTTCCCTGTTTTATCGGGTTAGAAGTATGAGGTAAATTTGAAAAATCCGTTTCTGAAGAAAAAAAGGATTAATTGTTTTGAACATTTTACAAAGTGTTGAATTTATGAGTGAGAAGAGAAAAAAATTCGCGACAATTGGAAATTTCGAAGCTCTTGAGCGACCCTGAAATAATCATTGGCCGGCTAGAGCTTCCACGAGCTTAATTTAAAAATTATAAAGCTTAACGTTCGTGGGTGAGAAGTGAACGAAAAAAAACAGCTTTTAATAAAAACTTGAATTTTTGGGACGCTGGAGCGAGCTCCTATTTTTTTTTGACCGCTCGCAGATTTCGCGACAATTTTTATTTTCTTCAAAGAAGATAATTGGATGGTAAGAAAAAGGAAAAAAAATAGAGCTCAAATTTGCCCACCCTAATATACATCCTTGGTCAAAAGTATGAAGCACCCTGTAATTTTTCTATCCGGACAAAAAATCGAAGATCTAGGCGACAAAAAACCTAAACCAATTTACCAACCGGTATTTTGAAGAGGATGAAACCAGCTTTATTTTGCTTTTTTATTTTTTTTTGCGATTTTTTTGTACCCGGTACGTCATTTTAAAAATGCCGGTTTTTCACGATTTTCGCACATTGCACAATCGCATGCTGGTATTAGAAAACGAAGTAATCTCACCATTTAGTGATAAGATCTTTGAAAAAAACGGTTTGAAGGAGTTTCGTTGAAACTAAAAAAATTGCGATTTTTTTTGCAAGGTAATAAAAAAATTTCTTAAATAAAAACAGTAGATTTTTTAAAAGCCGGCATCTTGCGGCGTAACATGAAAACTATGTGGTTTGGAATATTTAGTCTAAGGAGTAAAAAGTAGTATTTTGTTATTGTGGGGTCACTACATTTTTTTAGATTTTTCTCCAAAATTTCTTCGTATCGCTAGTTTTGGTTGATAGTCGACGATTTGGCTTATTCATTTATTGCCGTTACTTTGAAACAAAAATGTTTTAATGAAAATATCAAGAGGAGAAAAGATACATAAGTTAATTTGTAGGTCGTACGAATCAAATGACGTTTTGAGCTTATATGGAGCTAAACGAATGAAAATTGACAGTCAGTCAAATCGACGATAATCGAGAAAAATACAGTAACCACTCTCGGCAGAATCGAATATTACTAATGAAACCGGAGAAAAGGGCTCCTCCACTCTGAGATTAGCAAATGAAGACTGGTAAAAGTTTTTGTCGAAATTTAAAAAAACGCACATGTTTCGCGTTTTTACGATGCAGATGTTTTGCAATTCACCAAAAGAGGTTTTCTATTGTTTAACTTTATATTTGATAACGCCATCTTAGCTTTAGTTCAATACGATTGTAATAGTTCTATGTACTTTTTAAAATATCAGTATTTTATAGAAATGCCTAATACTAGTGGCCAGGGGGGTGTGTACCTTTTCTCCTCTTGATATTTTCATTGAAACATCTTTGTTTCGAAGTAACGGCAATAAAATAACGAGAGAAATCGTCGACTATCAATTAAAACTAGCGATAAGAAGAAATATGGGAAAAAAGTATAAAAAAATTTAGTGACTCCAAAATAACAAAATACAACTGTTTACTCCTTAGACTAAATATTCAAAATCTCACAGTTTTCTGTGCTTTTCGGAAACTTACCTTTTTTTCAAGAAAAAACTAAATTACTCTACGAAAAAAAATCGTAAATTTTTTTTTGAAAAACAAAACTAAAGCTAACTGTTTCCTTTTCAAAGATCTTATCACTAAATGGTGACATTACTATTTTCTCTAAGTCCAGTACGCGGTTCTGTGAGGTGCGAAAATCGTGAAAAACCGGCACTTTCAAAATGACGTACCGGGTACAAAAAAAATCGCAAAAATAAAAAAGCAAAATGACGCTGGTTTAACTCTCTTCAAAACGCTGTTTGGGTTTGTTTGGGTTACGATTCTTTTTCGCCGAGATGTTAGATTTTTTGTCCGGACAGAAAAATTACTGGGTGCTGAGAAGAGTATGTGGCTTCCAGGTGGAGGCCGTGTTGAGGATCAGCGTTGTGCCGACGTTTCGCAAAGGTTACAGTCTGCATCATCAGGGCAGACAGATCAGGGAAAACATAACGTGCGAGTCATCTTCAAACCTCAGAAGAAACTAGCACAAATGATACCGAGTGCAAAAGACCAAAGACCACCATTAAGTGCACCAGGAGTGTACAAGATACCCTGCTCAAGCGGCAAAGTGTACATAGGAGAAACCGGGAGGAAGATCAGTACACGGATCAAAGAACACCAACGGTGTATCAAATATGGTCATATTACACAATCAGCGCTGGTTGAACATTGGATGGAGACTGGTCGTGCCATCCAGTTCGACAAAGCCCAAAGTCTGGCCCCATCAAACAGCTATTTTTCCAGGAAACACCGAGAAGGCTTGGAAATCCGAAAACATTCGGACAATCTAAACAGAGATGGAGGATATCACGACAATCCTATTTGGCACACCGTCATCCTGGTTTTTTAATTGACCAGCTGATCAATTAAAACATTTGATTGGCTGGTGCAGCCATCTGGAACGATGACTGCAACTATATAAGGAATACCTCAGACACGATAGCTTCTGTATCGGAGCTCTCAGCCCTGATAATGCAGACTGTAACGTTTGCGAAACGTCGGCACAACCCTGATCTTCAACACGGCCTCCATCCGGAAGCCACATACTCTTCTCATTACATAAAGAGCCGTGAAAGCCTTAAAACTAAAATTACAGGGTGCTGTATACATTTGGCCAAGGGTGTATATTAGGGTGATTCGTTTCAGGGTAACTTTTTTTTTACCCATCGTGCCCGAAAACCTTTAGTTGGTACCCAAAAACGAAGTTTCGTGAAAGGGAGGTATTGTCAAAAAATATTTAGAGGTCGCGAATCAAAATTGAAGGTTTCCCATTTGATTAACATTGAAAAAAATGTTTTTCTCATTATTAGTGTTACCATTCCGCGAATTTTGATATCGCGATATTTTCCAAGTGGGTTCTCATAGGAAATATGATACTTTACAATAAAGTTCGTTGAGCCATGTCCGTAAATTCAACCGTTTCAGCTATAGGTGGATGAAGTAAAAAATTTTTTAAACAAAAAAAAATCTATTTGTTTTACTATATTTCTATTATCTATATTTACTATATTTCTATTTACTATATTTCTATTACTATATTATCTATTTATAAATAGATTGTTTCTCAAACAAAAAAAAAATCTATTTATTTTACTTTATCTACCTATAGCTGAGAAAGAGTTGAATTTACGGGCTCGGCTTATAAGACTTTTTTGTAGAAAATTACTTTCTCTACAAAGTTCTCATCTGAATTTTATTCGATATATCTAATAGCTTATGCGTTACAGCCGTTTGAATAGATATTTTCGCAATATATTCACTTGAAATAATGATACCGCTGTAACAGTTGAATTTACGGCCATGGCTCAATGAACTTTATTGTGGAGTATCATATTTCCGATGAGAACCCACTTGGAAAATATCGCGATATCAAAATTCGCGGAATGCTAACGCTAATAATCAGAAAAACATTTTTTTCAATGTTAATCAAATGGGAAACCTTCAATTTTGATTCGCGACCGCTAAATATTTTTTGACAACACCCCCCTTTCACGAAAGTTCGTTTTTAGGTACCAACTAAAGATTTTCGGGCACGGTCGGTAAAAAAAAAAGTTGCCCTGAAACGAATCACCCTAGTGTATATGCAAGGTGTCCCTCTAATCTCTGCCACCCGAAATAATTCGGTAATTAACGACGTTACAAAAAAATGTTCCAGACATAAGTTGTACGGTGTGAAGGGGGACATCAAATGAGACCATTTTTTTATTTCAGTAGAGGCGCAGTAGAGGTTTTTAATCGATCAATATACCATCTTAAAGAACACATCTTGAAGAACTTTCAGCAATTTTTTTATTGAATAATATTACATTGTTTAGTGGCAAATGGCCGTCAATGAAATAATGTTTTTATATACACGGTTTGCGGTGACCAACATTGCGGCGAAGTGGATCATCTAAAAAAAAAATGCGGATGGATTTAGTCAAATATAAGTATAAACTAGTCTTTAATCGAAGGATTTTAAAAAATATTCATTTTTCACAAAATGGCGGACAGTCAAAGTTAATGGTTCGATTTTAACGAAAAAAAACGGCCGTTTTTTTGCTATAAAACGGCCATTTTTTTCGAAAAAAAATCGAACGATTAAAGACTACATTTTTATGTATTAAATAAGCCTGCAAAATTTCAAGAAGATCGGTTCATTAGTGTTCGAGTAATCTTGGTCACCGACTTCAGAAATGCCATTTTGAGAAAAACGCGTTTAAAGTTTCTCTTTCAACGCTCTTTCAACGCGGATTCTTCTCTTTCAACGCTCATATCTCAGTCAATTTTGTTCGGATCGACTTGAAATTTTCAGGACATATTTTCAGATACTTATACTTCAAAAAAATGCAATAAAGAAAATCGATTTTTTCAAAATCGCAAGTGGGGGTAACCCCTTAACGGAGCTGGCCGAATGAGTTTGGATTCCAAGAGCATTTGAATGTTTTTGAATAATTCGAAAATGAAAAGGAAGGATAATGGCCGTTCCATGTCACATTAAAACATATTAATGAATTTTAGTATAGCAAATAGAATTATTCGAGTTCAAAACTTGCCCATCGCTTCGTCATTCTCACTTTGCTCCCAAACGTCACCATGCGAACAAGATTGTTTTTTTCACCTAAGCATTCCCATGCGAGGGAGCCAAAAATGAGACAGTCGTCCTTATGGCACTGACGACAAATTTAAACTTTATAGCGTTAGGTTTGGGTGCAAAGCTCAGATTTTTGTTTTCCTGAGGAAAATAAATTAATAAAAAAGCATGTGTAAGTTTCCAACTTGTTCATCATATAGTTGTTAAAATCCATTCGGACGCCATTCAAGCTACGAACGTATATGTCAGAAATCTTTGCATACGAACTTAGGAGAAAAACAACTTGTACAATTTTCACTTTTAAAAAGACGAAAAAAATCCAAGTAGTCTTGATTGGTACAGCTGGAATTCAACTCCATCAATGTTGTCGTATTGTGCACGCACGCACACGTGAACGTTGTAAGAACATATTTGACAATAGTTTTATGTACACGTGGTGAATTCAATTGGCTGTTGCGCGCCTCGTAACGCTAGAGTGCAAAGTTAACTTTCAAATTGAATTTTTACACAGAGTTTGGGAGGGGGGGGGTCTGCCGGGGGGTCGAAACTCTCCGAAACAACTCCGGCTAGAAACAAACGGCTTTTACTGGTACCTGGCGTATGAAAAAGCTTCTGTTTTCGTGGCGTGAACACTTCGCTAATGGCATTCGGCATGTACCGAAACGCACAGAAATGACAATGGACTATTCTACGTTTTCGTTAAGGGGCTACTACATTAGGGTGGCCCAAATTTGAGCTCTATTTTTTTCCTTTTTCTCACCATCCAATTATCTAGTTTCAAGATAATATTTTAAAGATATTTTAAGATCTATTTTTAAGATAATATTTTCAATTCATATTTTTTAACCACGTTTTTAAAACGGACTAAAGAGTATATAATAATTTCTCGTAGCCTCATACAGATTAATAACCCAATAAAGATTCCCAACCGCATACAGATTGTCCTGGAAATTTGTGATTGCGAATTTTTAGTAGTTATGGAAATACTTGTAAGATTTAAAACGAAAAACGTGGGGCGGATGTAATAGATAACTGATGCATGAATAGTTCACCTAAGTCACTAACAATTTTAATAGACTGCAAATGATATGAACTGTTGCGTGACTTTTCTCAACGACAGCTACTCCCTACCCTCCTTACTATTATCTATGCATGCGCTCCACGTTTATCGTTTTAAATTTTACAAGTATTTCCATAGCTATAAAAATTCACAATCACACTTTTTCAGGACAATCTGTATGCGGTTATGAATCTTTATTGGGTTATTAATCTGTGTAGGGCTAGGAGAAATTATTTTATACATTTTAGTCCGTTTTTAAAACGGGTTGAAAATGTATTTTTTTTATTTAAATAATTTTATTTTCTGCTTTTTAGTCTTGTGTCTGTGAAATTTTGCTTCTCCTTTTCTAGGCATCGCTTACGTTGAGGGGCTGTCTCCTTGACCATCGTCAAAACTGTCACTAATGCACTATTCATTATTAATATTATTATTATTTTTTAAAAATCCTTTTTCACTGTAGTATATTTTTTATTTATTTATTTCACCATTTTTAGCTCTTTTTCTCTGTCTGTGACAGACGTGCCCATCCGTTTATTTGTCTGTCATCCAGATCGGAGATATGCTCAAAGTTTCACGTCTCTGGCTCATCCGGAAGTTAGTTTGAAATCGATTGCAAAATTTGTACCGAATAGACAAACAGACAACGGGCAAAGCGAGTTAATAAAAACGTGGTAATAATTATAAAGTAAGACCTTTAATAAATAATAATACATATTGTCTAGATAGTGTTTGTTGCAAATTATTATAATAAATTATTCAGAAAATGTAACACTTCGCTGTTTATTTTGTTTTTATGCTACAAGGAATTATAGTGCATACGAGATTTATTTTTTGGCGGAATTCCTGATTTTCGAAAACCTTGAGCGACCACTAAATATTCATTGGCCGGCTAGAGCTTTCGCGAGTTTAATTTAAAAACTATAACGCGTAAAGTGAATGGGTGAGAAGTGGACGAAAAAAGTGGAAAATTTTTAAAAGAAAATTTGAATTTTTGGGAGGCTTGAGTGACCTCTAAATATTTTTTGACCGCTCACAGCTTCCGCAATATTTTTTCTCTAAAGAAGATAATTGGATGGTGAGAAAAAGGAAAAAAAGAGCTCAAATTTAGGCCACCCTAGGCTACATCTACCTAGAGAATCGAAAAAATTGCCAAATACCGATTTTTTTTTCTGGAAAGCGGTTGGTGAAAAAGAAACGCTTTTTTAAAACACAAAGCAGTGCTAAAAAAAGTATTTGTAGATCTCAGACGAAACTGTGGTTAATTTGGCTTTATTTTTTTGTTCGTGCTTTTCCAAGATTTTTGTAAACGGACACCATGTATATTTAGGATAAGCTATCGAACACAGAAACATCATGAAGCCGAAAGATCCAAACTCCCAAAGAATTTTACACGAAAGACTAAAACTCCGAAAATCTGAACACCCTCAAAATAATTCGGCCATGGACGTTTTAAAAGGTTCAAAATTTTTAATAAATGGACGATTTATTTCAAGAATTTTTTATTTTTATTAAGAAGCGATTTTATCTCAATTTTGCAATTTACAGCCAACTGTGTAGACTTTCGCTGGCATCATCTCGACGAAACTTGTCATTTCGGAACATTAAAATTAGGAATTTTAAACCGTCGGAGCATTCAAAGTTCGGAATTTCAACCAGGCCCCCGTGTCAAGATGATGCCAGCGAAAGTATACACAGTTGACTGTGAATGATGTAGAACGTATAACATTGTCTAGACACATTTCAAAATTGACCTAAAATCACTTCTGGATAAAAAAAATTCTTGTAATAATTCGTTGATTTATTGAAAATTTTGAAACTTTTAAAACTTCCATAGCCGAATTATTTTGACTTTCGGGGTTTTGATCTTTCGGGGTAGTATTCTTTAGGAGTTTTGAGCGTTCTGATCATTCAAAGATCGGAAATTCAACCCAGCCCCATCTTAAATTTCGGAACATGAAACTTCGGAATTTTAAATCGTCGGAGCATTCAGAGTTCGGATTTTCAACCCGGCCCCTACCGCTCGCCCGGGCGACTGTTAAGGCGTTACCCCCACTTGTAGCGCAAAAAAGGCCTTTTTCATGAATTTTTTGAAAGAAAACTACAAAACTTTTTTAATCGATCAATATACCATCTTAAAGAACACATCTTGAAGAACTTTCAGTAATTTTTTTATTGAAAAATATTACATTGTTTAGTGGCAAATGGCCGTCAATGAAATAATGTTTTGATATACACGGTTTGCGGTGACCAACATTGCGGCGAAGTGGATCATCTGAAGAAAAAAATGCGGATGGATTTAGTCAAATATAAGTATAAACTAGTCTTTAATCGAACGATTTTAAAAAATATTCATTTTTCACAAAATGGCGGACAGTCAAAGTTAATGGTTCGATTTTAACGAAAAAAACGGCCGTTTTTTGGCTATAAAACGGCCATTTTTTTCGAAAAAAAAATCGAACTATTAAAGACTACATTTTTATGTATTAAATAAGCCTGCAAAATTTCAAGAAGATCGGTTCATTAGTGCTCGAGTAATCTTGGTCACCGACTTCAGAAATGCCATTTTGAGAAAAACGCGTTTAAAGTTTCTCTTTCAACGCTCTTTCAACGCGGATTCTTCTCTTTCAACGCTCATATCTCAGTCAATTTTGTTCGGATCGACTTGAAATTTTCAGAACGTATTCTCAGATACTTATACTTCAAAAAAATGCAATAAAAAAAAACGATTTTTTCAACATCGCAAGTGGGGGTAACCCCTTAAGGGGGGATTGTCTTTTTTTTCGCAAAATTTACCGCTCTTTGGGAATTTTTTTGTGAAGAAAGTATACAACGGAAAACTTGTGAAACTTGGCATATAGTTTTATTGATCTGTTTACTACATACAAAAAATTTTTTAAACAATTTCATCAAAAAATCCGCCTCCCACCCCCCTCGACGCGCGATGGTCCTTTTTTGATGGTGTGCACGATTACAGCCTTCACGTTCATCCTGCAACAAAAACCCAAAAAGCATTTTACTTTAGACACATATGGCTATCGTTCGATGAAGGGGAAAAAAAATTGACGATTTGGTGACGTTTTGAACTTGAAGTATCGATTTTTCGAAAAAAATTGATCGATTTTTTGTTATAAATAAAAAACTATTAAACGTATTGCTTTTTTGCTTCATCAAACGATAAAAGGATGTCAGCTGAGCATTCTGTCCAAATTTGAAGGCAATCGGTTGAATAGTTTTTGAGAAATCGTGCACACCATCAAAAAAGGACCATCGCACGTCAAGGGGGGTGGGAGGCGGATTTTGTGATGAAATTGTTTAAAAATTTGTTTGTATGTAGTAAACAGATCAATAAAACTATATGCCAAGTTTCACAAGTTTTCCGTTGTATACTTTCTTCACAAAAAAATTCCCAAAAAGCGGTAAATTTTGCGAAATAAAAGACAAACCCCCCTTAAAAGCTGTACTTCCTCAATTTTAGAAATAATTAAATATAAAACATTTTTGGAAAATGCAATCTTTCACGCAATTTCTTTACCGGAATAAAGCTAAAAAATGTAGTATCGAACAAAAATATTTGTGTAACATGCAATTTTTTTACCCACCTTGGTAGATGTAATTAGAAAAAAATCATCGTAAAGTATTTTCTGCTCGCCGCTTAATTGCAATTATTTATAATCCTTCGGTCTTGAAGGAGAAGGCGTTTTCTTTTTTTTTTATCGAAGACGTTGAACGATATTATAAAGCGCAAAAGTATTTTGTAACAAACATAATTGAAGGGGATGCAACGAGATTTAGATTTTTTCAAGAGAACAATTCCGAACATGGAGAAACAAGTGCAACGCGTAAAATCCTCCGTGGTACTAGAGAAACTAATTAAAACTGGCGCTCGAGACGACCGGCCATTAATGAGAGGGCCGGAAAGTCTACAAACTATAGACGTATATATGCGGATTTTTTTACTCTCCTCGCTCTTTCTCGTCAGCTTTTGTCGACGGTTCTTCATTCTTCTTTGCTTTTCTTTTCCTTCATTTTTTTCAGAACCCCCGCTCTCGCTGCCTCCCTCAACATTCAACAACAGCGGATGCATACATTATGTGTTTGGATTGTTATACTTGGCTACTTCTTTTGGTAGCGGTGCGATTCTGTTCTCACGAAATCCTCTCACCGCTGTCTTTTTCTTACCTCCTTTTATTATCCGAGGCTGTGAAGCCTTCATTGAAATCCCAAATTTACCCAGCAGCACGGTGAATTGAGATCTTCGTGAGCGAGGATTATGCCCGGACATGGGTAATTAATTCGTTCTTCAATTATCGTCGCGTATGCACAAAGGCAGCTATGATTTTTCGCAGCGTGCCGCATCAAACGGAAGGGGAGCCTATTGTGACGTGCGTAATTCCGCATTCAGTCGAAATTACGTGCCGTTAAGTACGGGCGACGTTGCTAAGCGAGGAGAATCCTGCCTCGTGCGCCGATGTCCTCAATTCTGTTATCAACGTGCAATTGGGACGTTAAAGATATTGATTGACTTCACCTATCGCAATAATAGAACCACTGTCGTCGAATATCCATAAGTACAAATATCCATAAGTACGAATATCCATGAGTCGAATATCCATAAGTCGAATATCCATAAGTCAAATATCCATAAGTCGAATATCCATAAGTCGAATATCCATGAGTCGAATATCCATAAGTCAAATACCCATAAGTCGAATATCCATAAGTCAAATATCCATAAGTCGAATATCCATAAGTCGAATATCCATAAGTCAAATATCCATAAGTACGAATATCCATAAGTACGAATATCCATAAGTCAAATATCCATAAGTTGAATATCCATGAGTCGAATATCCATAACTCGAATATCCATAAGTCGAATATCCATAAGTCGAATATCCATAAGTATGAATATCCATAAGTCGAATATTCATGAGTGAGTATAGAATAGAAATGCGGAAATGGTGGAGAGGTAGAGATAAGTGAGTTTGTTTGGGTTTGTTTGGGTTCTCTCTATACTCACTTTTCCTCTACCTTCCGCCATTTCTGGCACTCATTTCTACTCTTTACTCACTTATGGATACTCACATAAGGGGGTTATTCATCCTTAAGGGGTCTTCTCACTTCAGACGCTAAAAAAGGCTATTTTAATCATTTTTTCAATAGGTTTATATTATAGATATTGGTATAAAAGTTCTTACACTTAATAAATATAATTTCAAAATATAGTAAAACATTTTTTTCAATGCATTTATGTAACCCAAACAATCTTTAAATGCGTTTTTCTCGAAACAACGTTTTCCGACGGCTTCTTGATAACATTTTCGAAACTACTGAACTGATCCTTATGAAGTTTTAACCACATATTCTTTACAGCTATAGCTATAGCGCATATCAAGGATTTTCTTAAATTTTGATATTCACTATTTTTTTGCCAAAAACGGTGAAAAAACACGTTATTTTTTGTTTTTTTTAAATAAAAATGTCCACCATTTTGTTATTTTTGCACATATCGAAAATCGTACGATATGCGCTATAGCCATTAACATACTGAGTTTTAAACCGTTTGATTTTTTTGTTTCGGATGATTCATCTCCGAGATTTCATCAACAGCGCAGACCTACAATTTTTTAGGACATTTTTTTAACTACCATTTTTGTCTATAAATAGTGACTTAAATAAATAAAAACATTCTTAAAAAGTATTTCGAAAGTGTATTTATTAAGTGTAACAACTTTTATATCAATATCTATAATATAAACCTATCAAAAAATTCATGAAAATAGCCTTTTTTTAGCGTCTGAAGTGAGAAGACCCCTGTAAACGTCCAAAGTGAGACCACCACTGTAAACGTCCAAAATGAAGTGATTTTGCGCGATTTTTTTTGGGTGGAAGGACAATGTAAGAGCATAATAATATTCAAGGATGTGATTAGTCATATCTTCAAGTGAATTAAAAAAAATGTATATTAAAAAATAATACAAAATGGTGACGCTGGAGCTATTTTGGCGAGGCATTTTGAACTTCAGACGCTCTGCGGCACGCAGTATAATTGACACAAATTTGAATTATGAAAAAAATTTACAAATTTCGATTAATTTACACGAGTATAGGTAGAGAAATACGTAGGGGATTTCGAAAATATGAAATTTTGTGTTATTGGCAAGCATTTAAGGTAAAAACTCAATTTTCGACACAAAGAAGGACAATCATTTGTTAATAATTAATGTTACAATTAACTCATGGAAAGTCCCGTACGTATTTCTCTTTGGAATTCGATTTAAAAGATGTGCTCAAACTTTGAAGTGAAAAGAATGAAAATTGTTGGAGATATGCTGCGTGCCGTTTTGAAAAATTGTGTTCCGATAAAGACGGTCGACCTTTTGTACACGGGCCAGTCACTGCCACCACAGACCTACACGACCTTTGTTTTGCAGGTACCAAAATGTTTTCCTCTTATTCTAGATGGTTCAAGGCAGCTCTTAAGCCAATTTTTGATAAAATCCTTTTTTTGAAAATTCTACAGTGGCGTAAGCCCTTAACGGAAGAAATTGGCTCAAGAGGCGGAAAAATGCACTGTTTTTGGTAATTTTTTTATCAGGTAGAATGCAAGCGATCTTTTCCGATTTTTAGAAAACGTTTGTTTGGGTTTTTTGGAATGCAAGTAGTTTTTCGCAATGCGAAATAGAATTTTCATTGAAGAATAATCGTTCTTCCGGAACGATAATAGATGTCCCCTGAAAATTGCGAGGTGATTGAATCAAAATTGACAGGAAAACGGAATCCAAAATGAAAAAAAAGGTAAAAATCGTTAATTCTATAATATTACCGTCTATATGAACTTACGAAATGAAACAAAAGTGCACTTTTCACATTTGTACATGACTTTGAAAAAAGATTACGATTTTCACGTTGAACTTGAATTTTTTTTCAAGAACAATTAGGCTGACGTTGTAGCTGACATTATTGAAGTAATTCTTTCTTTTCGGTCATTTGTTTCAGGATTAGTATTATGATCACTAGATGGTACACAATCGAAAAACTGCAATAGCGTGTCATTGCAAACATGGCTCCATTTTTCTATGAAAAAATGATTACCTATGAATGAAAAAATTATGCTGTATTGTTAAAGTGTCAAATGAAACACCCCCTAAAATTGGCAGCAATTTTAGGGGGTGTTTCCGAGGAAAAAAAATACGCCAATCAGATTCTCCTTTGGCGAAGAGAGAATATGTCCCGAGAAAAAAAATGTCCCGAGAAAAAAAAATACGCCAATCCGATTCTCCTTTGGCGAAATGACCCACAATTCTGCGAAACGTGCGATAAGTTTTCGGAATTTTCCTGAAAAGCAGCTGTATAAAAACTCTTCAAACTTTGTCAGCCGACATCTATAATTACTAGAAGAAGGACCTAGAACATCCGATTATGGTTGCCTTTAAAAAAACAGCCAAAAAATACTGCAACCAGTATTTTATTTTATTTTAGCCCATACCAGCAAAAGTATGGGCTAAACTGATCGGGAATCAGTTTTTCTCACGAATCATAGAAAATTCAAAAGAAAGTATACCGAATCACCCCAAAACGGTCATCGAGAAAAAAATGTGAAAAATTCGAATTTCATCTACTCCACTCTGAAATTGGCCCGAAGTTCCTGAGATGAATCGTGTTCGCGGCTAACTCGAGTTCACCAGAGCTTCCCTCCAGGATAACTGATGGCAGGGCAAAGCAAAGTTATCTAACACACACGCTCGATTTGTCCGTGGCCTGTTACTGACGTGGGTTCGAGAACCCGAGAAAAAGAGGAGAGCCTCGTTCCTCTTTCCCTCCCTCTTGTTTCATTGCCGCATGTCAGTCCCCGCAGATCTTCTTCCCTCCCGCACCCGTTCCTCTCTTCCCTCTGCTACTTCCCTTTCGGAAGGGTGGTATTTTTGAGCTATTCCCGGCATTTCCGTTCATCGAAACAACGACGAACAATCTGCATTCCGTACTTTATGGCTGATACGGTGGGAACCAGGGGTCGGTGATTGTCATACGTATACATATATAGCCGGAGGTTTGTCTACCCCATCGTTAGCTAGGGACTGGCTGAGGGTGACGTAACCGTGTAATAACCGTATATACAATGGGTTTCTCGTATGTGGAGACGTGCCGCCTGTTGGTACATATATCTAGGAATATACCTATACCTGTACACACACCAATCTACATATATATACAGGGTGACAATTATAAGGTGGCAATGTGTTTTTAAGGGGTTATGCCTAGTTGTAAAATCACTTGTTTCAAAACTAATATATTTTGACAGTATATCATATTGAAAATGTTTCCTGAAAATGTCGCGGTAATTGGCTCAAAATTGACAGATTTATAGGCTGTTATGTTGACGCCCGTCGGAACGATCGGAACGTCGTTCGAAACTTTAATCGCTTTTTTCTTCGAAAGTACGTTTTCAAAATAGGTGAGCAGAATATCTTAAGGGGTCTTCTCACTTTAGATGCTAAAAAGGCTATTTTCATGCATTTTTTTTATACGTTCATATTATAGATATTGATATAAAAGTTGTTACACTTAATAAATACACTTTCGAAATACGTAAATGTTTTTTTTCAATGTGTTTATGTAACCCAAACAAACTTTAAACGCGTTTATCTCGAAACAACGTTTTTCGACGGCTTGTTGATAAAATATTCGAAACTACTGAACCGATCCTTATGAAATTTTAACTACACATTCTTTACAACTATAGCTATAGCGCACGTCAAGGATTTTTTTAAATTTTGATATTTACTTTTTTTTCGTTGCCAAAAACTGTGGCAAACACGGTTTTTTTTATTTTTTCGAAAAATGTCCGTCATTTTGTTATTTTTGCATATATCAAAAATCGTAGGATATGCGCTATAGCCATTAACATACTCAATCTAAAACCGTTTGATTTTTTTGTTTCGGATGATTTATCTCCGAGATTTCATCAACAGTGCAGACCTACAATTTTTTAGAACATTTTTTCAACTACCATTTTCGTTTATAAATAGTGACTTAAATAAGTAATTAAACAAATGTATTTCGTAAGTGTATTTATTAAGTGTAACAACTTTTATATCAATGCCTATAATATAAACCTATCAAAAAAGTCATGAAAATAGCCTTTTTTAGCGTCTAAAGTGAGGAGATCCCCTAAAGACTACTGCATCGATCTTGCGGAAATTTCGAGCGCTTTTTCTAGATGTAAAATCAAGTATTTAATCGATGGATTTTTTCTCGATGTATACTTTCGATTTGATGAACGAAAAATGCCAATTTTTTCGCAAAATTCAGGACCTTCACTTTGAACACGCGCCATTTTTCTAGATTTGACATTTCGGAATTTTCTCGATAAATCATAGGATGAATTAATTTATTGACGAAATATGTTTTATTCGTTGATATTGGGTAACCTGGTTTCAGAAGGGCATTAAATATTTTTACATACAAAAATTACAAAGTTTTTCAGATTATACTTTTTCAAATACCTAATTTTTGTAGAAATTTATCATCGCGATTTTCTAAAAAAAAAAACAAAATGAGCTGTTTTCGACTGTTACAAGTAGGCATGATCTGTTAAAGGATCTAGCGTGGAGGTTTTGCGGCCGAAAAAATAACATTCATAATGGTTTTCCGAGTCCTCTTCGAAGAAAAACATACCGTATTTTCGTGACGTGTAGTATTTGCCAGATAAAAATTGAGCACTCGTGAAATAAATCGAAACTCCGTTTTGCGTATAGCAGAATGAAGAAAATGAAAGTCTGAATATGGAACGCACCTGAAAAACTGTTCTGTGGATTCCGTCGCCGAGAAAAATTATTCACGCGCATTTTAACCTTCCGTTGACACACTACGTCATTTTAACCCGGACAAGTCTTAAACCAAATGCTGCATTTTTCTCAATTGAAATTTTTCGATAATTGTTTACGACAATTTAATTTCACATTTTCCAAATTTCATTTATGCAGACATATTAAAAAGTGTTAAAAGTGTATTCCTAACTTTTCCAAATAAAAATCAATAGCAGGGTTGTTAATGGCAGATGGATGAAGTACCGGCCGAGTCAAATTGACCCCGTGTGTCAAAATCGTGGCCAGAGAGAAGCGTGTCAGCGGAAGGTAAAGTGAATCAATAAAATTGAATTCCAATTTTCAAAACGTTTTCTTCTGTTTCGTATTCGAAATGGAACTACCTCCATCCTGCCGCACTGAGAATTAAATTTTGCTTCTTTTTCCAGAACGCTCCACTTTTTATGGCGAATATTACTCATCACAAAAATACGCTACATTTTTTTCTACGAGTACTTGAAAATCATTGAATATCCTATTTTTCTCAGTTGCAAAATCTCCAAGTCAGGCCCTTAATTAAGGTAGTATGAGCGCACAATATTGATTTCTATAGGTTTTGTTCAAATTTTGACCAGACATTGTTCGTAGCATTATGCATGTGTGAGTGAAATTTCAGAACAGTCGACTATTTAGATTGGGCGATAATGGGTTTTAAAATTGCAACTTTGAACACTGCATTGAAATTTAGACAGAATAATTTTCCGCAAAAAATATTTGTCCCCTATAATAAGAAGACATGGCAACACCACATCGTTCCACTCATCCAATGACATGAGTTTGAGCGGCATATTTGAAATAATACTGCAACACAAATTTTTATTTGGTAGTAATTTTTAATCGAACAAAGTTTCTAATTAGTTATGAATGAAGCAACACTTTTACTTGTTGATGAAGATAATATAAACAATATAAAATATTAATATTCATAATGCAAATATTTTTTTACGACAACATTTTTAACTTTAGAAGCGCGATCATTTTTTTTCTCGAAATATTGAACAATATTGGACAAATCTTTTGTATGGAAAATTATTCTGTCTAAATGTTAATGCAGACCCTGCAGTGTTAAAAGTTCCAATTTAAAACCCCATTATCTCCTAATCTAAATAATCGACTGTTCTAAAAGTTCACTTAAACATGCATAATGATATGAACAATGTGTGGTTAAAATTGGAACAAATTCTATGGAAATCAAGATTGCGCGCTCGTACCACCTTAAGGCAACATATGGATACTTGATAATCGTCACCCTGTATACGCCCATACGTATAGAGAACTGAACCTCGTAGGACGGAAGGGTTGCAGGGTCGAATCAACGGGGGCTTGCTACTGCATCAGGCTCCAGGGTAGTGCTGATGCTGATCACAGCAATGGACCCCACCGTTGAATCCACGGCGATGCACGCCGTGCCCACGTCTAGGCCGGTTTATCCTTATCGGAGGCTTCCGGGCAACATAAATCAACGTGTTTACTCGGCAGGTGGTAGGTCGGGAATTCTACACTCCCAATACACTGTACGCTTTCCCATACAGATCCAGGCTTACATAGTTAGGTGTGGTACAGGGAGTATATGATAAGTGTATACACGCTGACGTGTGTTCGTTGGTGGAGTGAGGCTTTCGTAGGGAGCGGGGAGAACATGCTCCCTGTGTTCTCATTCAGTCGCCTCCACCTCCTCCGGTACCCCCCCGTCCCCCATTGGCATCCAGTCTCCTCTTCCACGTGTTTCCACAAACTCACGGCTAATAATGAGCACTCCGGATCCCTCCGACCCCGGGGTTGTACTCTGACCATAGTGGCCATTCAACGCCTGAACGGTATTCGACCACGATCGCTTGCCCTCCGGCGACGCTTCGCCACACTAACCACCGGCCCCTGAACGCCTTTCCAACCCCCCAGCCATGCCTTGTGTGTGTGCGTGGGTGGTTGGTCGTCGCGATATATGCATATACCTATACAAAGTGTGTCTTTTCGCGTGCGGCCTGCACTATTTGCCAGTCCGTAGAAGCCACTTGGACCTTTTGGGAATCACGGGTCTGCTCGATTAATCGAGCGCATCGTGCGCAAGACGTTGGTGTGCGTTACCGATTAGATCGGCCTTCAACCAAGGGCGTTCTCTCGACATTCGTATCACGTAACTCCATCCTTCGCGCAGTCAATTAGCACGGGGCGAGTGGCACGAACGCGCGAATGTACTTTCCATAGGGGCAAAAAGCTTGATGGGCAGTCAACAGGGAATAGCGCGGTGAGAGGTTTAATTCTTTCTGCTGACGTGTGATACCTGGAACGCAGATTCAACTGTGATCAATTTCATTAGGGTCTTGATGTGATGATGCCTTGATACCTAAATAGTAATTGCGGCTCGATGCGCGTCTCACAGCACTAATGATAGCTGCAAATGGAACTACTCGTCAGTCATATTGGGTGGCGAGATTTGGGACGATTTACTGACGCGGCTTCGTAAAGTAGTCGCAAAGCACATATTTTACCAAGGCTCTGCTTTATTCGCTGTTACGCAATTGTAATATTGAGTGGCTATGTACCCAAAGGTAGTTGTTAATTTTATAGAATGGCATGCATTTTGGCGATTGTACGAACTGCGTTTGCGTTGGGTGTCGTGATGCTTAGCGTTGGGATGTTGCGCCCAATTCGTATTGGTATGGTTTTCCTCAAAGGGTCCGCATAAGCGTGAAATTTTGAAGTACGTGTTCTTTATTGCATAGTTTTATAGCCGAGTGTGTTAACTTCAATTTGCAATAAGAATGTCATAAAAATTCTAAAAGTTGGTTCGTGGTGTTGTGATACTTTGCGTTCGGATAAGCATGAAATTTCAAAATACGTGTTCTTTATTGCATAGTTTTATAGCCGAGTGTGTTAACTTCAATTTGCAATAAGAATTTCATAACCATTTGAAAAGTTGGTTCGTGGTGTTGTGATACTTTGCGTTCGGATGTTGCGCCCAAATCTTATTGGTATGGTTTTCGTCAAAGGGTCCGCATAAGCGTGAAATTTTGAAGTACGTGTTCTTTATTGCATAGTTTTATAGCCGAGTGTGTTAACTTCAATTTGCAATAAGAATTTCATAAAAATTCTGAAAGTTGGTTCGTGGTGTTGTGATACTTTGCGTTCGGATGTTGCGCCCAATTCTTATTAGTATGGTTTTCCTAAAGGGTCTGCATAAGCATGACATTTCAAAATACGTGTTCTTTATTGCATATTTTTATAGCCGAGTGTGTTAACTTCAATTTGCAATGAGAATTTCATAAAAATTCGAAAAGTTGGTTCGTGGTGTTGTGATACTTTGCGTTCGGATGTTGCGCCTAATTCGTATTGGTATGGCTTTCCTCAAAGGGTCCGCATAAGCGTGAAACTTTAAAGTACGTGTTCTTTATTGTATAGTTTTATAGCCGAGTGTGTTAACTTCAATTTGCAATAAAGATTTTATACAAACTCGAAAACTTGGTTCGTGGTGTTGTGATACTTTGCGTTCGGATGTTGCGCCCAATTCTTATTGGTATGGTTTTCCTCAAAGGGTCTGCATAAGCGTGAAATTTCAAAATACGTGTTCTTTATTGCACAGTTTTATAGCCAAAAGTATTAACTTTAATTTGCAATGAAGATTTTGTAAAAAAATCAAAAAATTAGTGAACTTATGACGTTTTTTGTGAAGAGTTCGCAATTGACCTTTTTCCTTTTGCGTTTTTCTTACAACTATGTTTTACGAAATAGTGTAAGTCATATCTCAAAATTGGTTTATCCGATTTACTCGAAATTCGTATAGAGCATGGTTTATAACATTTCCTATCATATGACCGGATGATTTTTTCGATATGTTGATGCATTTGTTGATAACAAATGATAAAAATAGTTTTTTTGCTCAAAAATCGAACCTTTTTATAGCTTGCCATTTGAGTACTTTTCAAAATTTCCCAAACTATCCGGTCATATGAGAGCTTTATTATTGTACTAAAAGTGCCTACATACTCCTATTTTTCATTTTGGAGTACCCTAGTTCTCAGAGCCATTCGGCAATGCAGCAATGGCAGCACCTTTTTTGCGATTTCAAATACGCCTTAGGATAAGCCCCGGAGAATTAAAAAACAACATTCCTCAATCCTACCTTCTGAATATTTTATTGCAAAGTGCATACCACATGCGTGTGTCAGCAATTTGTTCATTTTGAGCTCGCCCTACGCAACAAGCCCAAACACCTCGACGCACAACACCAAGTGTTTTGTTCTGGCTTGAATCATATTGCAAGTAACAATGAAAGTCCCAGGGGCTGCGATTGAGGCAAGCCAACACAGTGAATTTATCGATCTAAAACGCGCGCCGTTCCAGCGAAAGAGAAACAAGCGAAAATTCCAGAATGCAGTTTTTCCTCGAGGCCGTTCAGTTTTTTCTCTTTGACGGATGAAATTTAAAGAGCACTGTCCCACACCTTTGTAAATCAGCTGGCCGCATTTTGGAATTTTCGGTCGAAGCGATAGGACACCGCGAGTTTTTCCTCCATTGAGTCTCAACTTCAATACAGAAATCAATTTCCTGCGGATCGATGGAGTACGCGGACTGGACACAGAAGACGTATTGGCTTTTGTACATCCAGCTCGTCTCTATCTATATTCCTGCACGGTTCATCGCGTCTTTCACCGCAGGGGGCACAAAGAAAGGGGCGGAGGTCTTTCTTACTTTATCGCGTGTACGCAACTTCACATCGGTATAGTCCAGGAACCGTAAAGTTTTCCCAATGCTGAATAACCTCGATATAACCGTGGCTCGCATTTTTCCTTCATGTTTTTTTTTCCTCCTGTGCTGGTTCTGATAGGCAATTTCCGAATTGGTCGGTAGAGCGAGTGAACGACCATCAATCGTATAATATGCAGCGTCAAAACGCCCGATCGAGGCTGCTGATGACGGTGATGATGATTTTTTTTGGGCCAGATATTTCCAATTAATCGTGCAAGGGTAGACGTTGGGCACGCAGCGTGATGCATGACGATGAATCACGGTCACGTCTGCGATATCAAAATATTTCCCTCGAGGTTTTCCGACATATGCGCGAACGCTTTGAAATTAGCGACTCCGCGATATGGAACCGTTTGGGTTCTGCGTCAATTGGCCCATGTATGCGCGCACACATCCGGTGGGGGATGGATGGAAAAAGAAGAAATATTCACTCATCGCTACTCATCCTTTTCAACCCTCTCTCTCTCTCTCTCTCTCTCTCTCTCTCTCTCTCTCTCTCCCTCTCTCTCTCGCACCTTCCCATTTGTTTTCCATTAATCGGGAAAGAACACAAAAGCTGCTGTGCATGGTCGCCTGTTGATTTTACTCTGTACACACGTATACGCGCAAACACACGCATCTCTATATGAATATATGCATTTACGTACGTATAGTACATTCCGCAATGCGAACCACCGCTTTGTCGTCACATACACGTACGCATATAAATGTACACACACGTATCGCTGGCAACGCGATATATACAGCGGCCAGGCGTATGTGCGTTTTCACCGCGCTTTGCTCGCTTTATTGGCAAGCGGATGAATCGACGTTGGAGACTTAATAAAAATCCAATTTACCGCATATATCATCGTAAGAGCTTTTCCTTGTTTCCGCAGTTTTCGCGTCGGGTCGGGACAAAAATAATCTCGAGATAACGAAGAATTCACGCCGTTGATGATGACGCGCGGTGCTTGAAGTGCGGCCATGGCATGGGGTAATTGGTGGTATGGAAAATGTTCTAATATGAAATTTCACGAGGTGGATATAGTCATAGGAATTTTAGGAATACTACCAGTCTAGAGTTCGTAAAAGAGGTGCATTTCGACAATTTTTCATCGGTACCCAGTTGGTGGAATGGAGATTCCGTTAAGGGGGCTTCTTTCTACATATGTTCGAGTAGCTTTATAATTTTTTTCACAAAACTTTGTAACAAAACCGATGGTGTGTGTCCGATAGTGTGCTGAGGTTGGCAAGAGTTCTGCTCCACTTTTTTACCTGGAACGGAAACTCAAAATAATTTGAGTTGTAGACAAGATTTTCCTTCGTAGTGAGGAGAGAAATCGAAAAATATCGATATTTGATCGAATGGTGCATGTTTGAAAAAAAACATCGTTTTCGGTAAAAACGGCGAATATAATTGTTATCGGAAAAAGTTCAAAATGTAGAAGATGCCGTACATACTTCGATGTAAAATATTGTTAGGAGTTAGGAAGAATTGGCTATCCAGCATCAGCGACGCGATTTTTCATTCTATCAACTGGGCATCCATGAAAAATGGTCGAAATTCATCTTATTCCGGGCTCCAGATTAGTAATCTCTCTTAAGGGGTTTTCTCACTATAGACGCTAAAAAAGGCTATTTTCATGAATTTTTTTGATACGTTTACATTATAGATATTAATATGAAAGTTGTTCCGCTCGATAAATACGGTTTCGAAATACATTGAATTTTTAAAAAATGTATTTATGTAACCCAAACAAACTTGAAACACGTTTTTCCTTGAAACAACGTTTTTCGCTGGCTTGTCGATAAAATCTGCGAAACTACTGAACCGATCCTTATGAAATTTTAACCACATATTCTTCACAACTATAGCTATAGAGCATATCAAGTATCTTTTAAATTTCGATATTTACCATTTTTTTCGCCACAAATAGTGAAAAAACACGTTTTTTTGTTTTTTCGAAAAATGTCCGTCATTTTGTTACTTTTGCATATATCAAAAATCGTACGATATGTGCTATAGCCATTAACATACTGAATCTAAAACCGTTTCATTTTTTTGTTTCGGATTATCCATCTCCGAGATTTCATCAACAGTGCAGACCTACAATTTTTTTAGGACATTTTTTTAACTATCATTTTCGTCTATAAATAGTGACTTGAATAAATAAAAACATTTTTTAAAAGTATTGCGAAAGTGTATTTATTAAGTGTAACAACTTTTATATCGATATCTATAATATAAACCTATCAAAAAAATCATGAAAATAGCCTTTGTTTAGCGTCCAAAGTGAGAAGACCCCTTAAGCGGAGCACAATCAGTCCCCGCTACTTCCAATTACTTCAATTTTGTCCTCTCTTCTTTCAAATCTCCCGTGGCTGTGATACACTTTTCCGTTGCGAAATCCCCCGGGGAAAATAGTGATATGAACGATCGCTGAGCTTTGACGAATGCACTCGTGCACTTCAGTAATTCATCGATCACTCGACAATCGCGGAACATGACGACATTCCCAGGCATAATAAACCTTACAAATTGGTTAATGCTACACAAGTCAATAAAGTGCTTCGACTGCAAGGGTTGGGGCTATTTGATGACGCGTGTATTTATGAATTGCGTGCTCGTTCCACGCCGCAATAAATGATTGGACCAGCTGCTTGGGAAAGGAAGAAAAATATATAAAGTGAGTACAGCCCTTATATCAATTCTCCAATTATGGTTTGCCATTAATCTTGGTCCCTCTTCATCTCTCCTTCTCACTCTTTACTTTTACTTTTGTGGGTTTTTTTGTATATCCATTAACTTCTATTTTCCCTTATGCTTCGAGTATATATAAAAGAAAGAGAGAGAGAGAGAGAGAGAGAGAGAGAGAGAGAGAGAGAGAGAGAGAGAGAGAGAAAGAGAGAGAGAGAAGAACAAGAGAGAGAGTGAGAGAAAGGGAAAGACCAAAGCTCAGGAGTGCTCGAGCCAGAGCTATGCCCATTACCTGGGATATAGCTGGGAAAAATCAAGAACCTTAACTCTCGTGGCCCGGGCTTCGGTGCTGGTCAGAGACCCCGACGCCAGTACATTGCAAAGCCTTTTCTCTCTTCCAGTACTCACTTACTCACCGTCTCTCCGTGGCAGAGACGCCGTACCCGACTCGTACATCTCTTTCTCTTTATTTCTTTTCTTTTTCTCATTTCAAAGCCTCCACCATACCGCACATTCGTCTAGCGGTGTTCATTTCTCCGTATATCGTAGATTTTTTTTATATCTATATAGAAATATAAATGGGAGGGATTGCCGTATCGTGGCTCGGCTTTGAGCGCTTTTTTCGAGGGTGCACTTTTCCACCGTCTTCTAAAAATTGTACCGAAAAAGCGAGCCCTACCCCCCCAGCCCCCTTAACTCTCCCTGGTCCTGTTCCGCTACCCCCGTCCCATACTCGGGAAGGAAAACTCTTGGGCCCTTATGAAGAAAAATTCCCGGATAACGGGTTATGAAATTCACGAAGGCAAACTTTTGTGAAGTGTGCTTTTTTCAGGGAAATTGAAAAAGTATGGAAAAAAGGACTTCCAAAGATGAGACGAAATCATGATAATAACTGCTATCGACGTTCTCGTTGTACTAAGATTTTGCTGTTATTGTTGTGATCGTTATTTCTATTACGAGCTTCGAGCATTGCCGAGAAACTTTTTTGTTCGCTCTCATTATTTGCGTTGCAACCATTACAATTGGAATGGATGTATGTAGAGGGTGATCCACAACTATTAGGGCTTGCTTGGTGAATGTATGGAGCGTGCCATTGCGGGTAAAACCCTTTTTTTTTTAATTTTGCGACAAAAATTGGCCGAGATGTTCGCGTTCAAAGTCCGACACGAGTAAACAATGGGACGGAAGTTGCTGACCCGTGATTTTTCTTCTTTGAGTATTAACCCTTTGACTGCAAACTGGGTGATTTTGAACCCATTTTTTTTCAACTTCCTGTATCCCAAAACGGGGTAATCCATTCGGGCGCAGTGCGGCGCTCAAATGTTCCCTTACTCCTACTCTATACGTGGACACCCAGCCCCCATCTTACATCCTGCCCGTGTATTGAGGACAGCTGTCGAAAAAGGGCCTGGGGTCGAATCGACCCCAGTTATGCAGTAGTGCGGTGAGAGAGAAAATATGTTTTTTGTTGTTGTGTAATTTGGTGTTTTATTTTCACATGTAAGTGATTTACGATAGAAAATGCTCATGGATATTTTTTTATTTTGCGCTACTATAGCAAATAATGTATTTCGAGTCCCGGTCATAAAACTAAAAGCAAGTGTCCGTTATGCAGGAGAGCTATGTGCAACGAGCACCGAATGTACTTATGGGTCGATTGCGGTAAATGTCAAGGATAATGCGTCATTGAAGTAAATATACGCTTTAGTGAACAATGGAAAAAATCCATGTTTTTTCCATTGTTCACTATCCCGAAAATGCTCAAGTTCAAACCTCCGAATAAATATACTTTTTGGAAAGACGGTCGATATTGTCTTTGCTTTCGGACCACAAACCTTCCTCTTTGAAAGTCTCAAAGGACTTTTTTTATATTTCGAAAAAAACGATGTTCCTGCAAGTAGGTACGTATTTTTCAACGCATCTCTCACTTCGACCGTATGTTTGGGCACTTAATTATTGTTTTGCTTAAACGATAAATTTTGGGTCATGAAATAAGGATTATTGACTACAAAAAACGTCTCTACAACAAGACAACCAAAATGCATATTTACCGAAATACATCGATCTGAAAAACGTCGGGGGTCAGATTAACCCCATATACAGTCGGAGGTTCGCGGTGTGCAGTCGAAGGATTAAATAATAAATGAAAATTATTGAATCATATTATTAATCGGCGAAGGAAGTAGACGTGTCCATTATTTTTTACCAAAAAAAAAAGATTTAAAAAATTCACTTTTCTGATCTGAACCCGCGGTGGATCCGGTTGGCACGGTCCGCGCCTAAGCAACTACTGTGCCATTGTTTACTACTTGAACTTTGAAGGCAAATATCTCGGCCAATTTTTGTCGCACGACATTTTAAAAAAAGGGTTTTCAGCATGGGATTACGCTGCATATGATGGCGTGATAATGTACGCGATGAAATAAAGTCACGACGGTGTCATCTCGTTAGTTTTCAAAGTAATATACGGAAATTCAAATCTTCATTTTCCCCAAATAAGTTTTATGAATTCAATCTACGAGGCAATTCATGAAGACGAAAGGGCGAAAAATATGGTTGTAATGGATTTTGGACGAAACCATTATTTAAGCCATTGCGCGACCTTTCAATTTTTATTGGCTGCACCCTCCGCGCAGATTTTTTGTTCTTTTTACAGCGCAATTAAGGACACCCAAACAAAGTGATTGGGAATTGTTCTAAGACCTGTGCAGAAATTGTCGTAGGGATCCAATTGAATACCCATACCTACTTGTTCCCACGTCCTGATACCGATCCAATGGGTCATCCCGTTATTCCCATTAGATCCCTATACTGAAACGTCACGCTCGTCTGTTGGATTCCTCGTTGAAATCCGATGTACGAATCCAATTTGAATCCCAAAGGATGCCCACATGATTGAACAGAATCCAATACGATACTTGATGGATCCTATCGCATCCTGTACATTCGATTTTCCAAACAAAATATATAGATATACAAACGAAGTGGATCCTCGAGAAGTATAAATCTTGTTAATCTTATTGAAATCTTATCTAATAAAATTAGAAGATTAGAAGAGAAGTAAAATCTTATTAATCTTATTAAAAAGTATAAATCGCTTAAGGAACCATCCAAGTGTAACATTTTTTGAAAATCTTTTTTTTTTGCATTATCCATAAATATGGACTTTCATAAACATGCTGTTCAATTTTGGTCGCGAAATTCGAATTATTCCGGTCGCTGCAGCCTTTCTTAGAAAAAGGGATTCGACCAGCGGCGTGAGATCTGGCAAGGACGTTGCGCCTTTCCTGAAAAAGTCGCTTTTCGAAACGGTGGAAGATTTTAAACGAAGAGTTGTCAAGCTATCCGTCTCAAAACTTGCCACATCATTCTTTACGCCATTCCTTATCATCGTACGGAAGCGTTTTTTTTGTTTTGAAAATTACGCATTTTTAAATCGAAAAATTCTCCAAAAATGTCCAATTAGACACGATATTTTGAAATGGCCACCATTTTGTTAGTTTTCATTTAAAAAATCCTCTGTACACCTTTATAGTTTTTCATACTGATTAATAATCTTTTTGGTTTTTTCTTTCAGACAATTTTTGGAGCAGTAGGACCTTCCATCGTCAGGCGTTATTTTTTTAGACATCATTTTGCAGTGGCCAAAGAAATTATATAAAAAAAACTGAAATATTCAAAAATATTTTCATGTACAACCTTAGTCATCTGAATAAACGGAAAAAATCGGACTGATTATCGAATTATATGTTTGAAAAAATCACGGAAGTCAGCCATTTTTAAGCCAGTCACAGTAGAATGGTCGCTTAAAAAAAATATCTCAAAAATCGATTTGGATGACATGACTGAAAATCCACTTTTATTATCGTTTCTTATTCATTTGACTGCACTTTGACATAATATCAGCGCACACGTGAACGCTCACGAAGCGTCCAGGTTATGTTTCAACTCGCCGATTTTTTTCTCGTGACTTTTTACGAGATACGGCGCTCATCAGGGAACAGTGCAGAATCGAATTGGATCCCAATGAAGACTCCCCATGTGCCCTGTCCCTAACGAAAACTCTATAGAGATGTGGGTGCATATTGGGGCTCCTCAACAAATTTGTATATCAAAAAATATGACGAAACGATATTTTTGTGGGAGATCCAATAAATTCCAGTTGAGGAGTTTAACCCTTACTTGCTCCACTTCTGTAGAACACACATCATCAATACACTTTCGCATAAGGAAAAAAGGTTGTTCCGAACCCCACAGTGGCAAGTAAGGGTTAAATAAAAAAAAGCCTCAAACGATGTCAATCGGGAAATAGCGCCGAATCCACTTGGATTCCAATGTGGACTTCCTACGTGCAGCGTCCTTATTAAATCCCTACGCATGTAGAAGTTTGAGTCCGGAAAAAATTCTGCCTATGGCCTGCCTTCCGTAAATAATATCAGCCCATGGTCAGACCGCCCAGGGTAGATCAGGTTCGCCATGAATCTAAAACCGTTTAATTTTCTTGTATCGGATGATCCATCTCCGAGATTTCATCAACAGCGCAGGCCTACACTCTTTTTAGGTCATTTTTTAACTACCATTTTCGTCTATAAATATTGACTTGATTAATAATTTTTTTTTCTTAAATGTATTTCGAAAGTGTATTTATTGAGTGTAACAACTTTTTTTAATCAATATCTATAATATAAACCTATCAAAAAATGCATGAAAGTAGCTTTTTGTTTAGCGTCTAAAGTGAGAAGACCCCTTAAGAAACCACGAATCACCTGCTTTTCTTTGTTGCCTCATTAAATAATTTGGCTATTCGTTATGCTCAAATTGCCAGTTATTGTAATCCCGGTATTAATTCTAAGCATACTTATCCTCGTCGATAATCATTGATGAACGGAATGCTTTTAAGGGGCTATACCAGTGTGACACTTTAAAAAAATCGATTTGGTTTTTTTTTGCCTTTTGCGACTGTTTATACTTTCAAGAATATCATTATCATTTATAACATTTATATCAATATCATGTTATCTTGCAAACATCGATAGTTAAGTCTTCAAACGCGTTTTTCTCGAAATGAGATTTTTCAAATTTGCTGACATTGTAACAACTCAAAGAGCAATTATTCGATTGACTTGAAATTTGAACTGAGTAATCGTGAATATATTTACTCTACAATGACGTAGGATATTTTTGATTGGATGAAAATGGACGATTTGGCATTGAAAAAAGACCATATTACATGCAAGGAAACAGACGTTTTTTTTCATAACTACGCTATTTTGTTGGATATTGATATTTTTCAAAAATCCTCCGTCAATTTACAGGAAATACCTTCCACTTTAAAGCGTTATCCCCACTTGTAGCGCAAAAAAGGCCTTTTTCATGAATTTTTTAAAAGAAAACTACAAAACTTTTTTAATCCATCAATATACCATCTTAAAGAACACATCTTGAAGAACTTTCAGTAATTTTTTTATTGAAAAATATTACATTGTTTAGCGGCAAATGGCCGTCAATGAAATAATGCTTTTATATACACGGTTTGCGGTGACCAACATTGCGGCGAAGTGGATCATCTGAAGAAAAAAATGCGGATGGATTTACTCAAATATAAGTATAAACTAGTCTTTAATCGAAGGATTTAAAAAAATATTCATTTTTCACGAAATGGCGGACAGTCAAAGTTAATGGTTCGATTTTAACGAAAAAAAAAACGGCCGTTTTTTGGCTATAAAACGGCCATTTTTTTCGAAAAAAAAAATCGAACGATTAAAGACTACATTTTTATGTATTAAATAAGCCTGAAAAATTTCAAGAAGATCGGTTCATTAGTGTTCGAGTAATCTTGGTCACCGACTTCAGAAATGCCATTTTGAGTAAAACGCGTTCAAAGTTTCTCTTCCAACGCTCTTTCAACGCGGATTCTTCTCTTTCAACGCTCATATCTCAGTCAATTTTGTTCGGATCGACTTGAAATTTTCAGGACATATTCTCAGATACTTATGCTTCAAAAAAATACAATAAAAAAATCGATTTTTTCAAAATCGCAAGTGGGGGTAACCCTTTAACGACATCGTTTCCTTTCTCGGTTTCAGCTACTCAATAGGCCGGAATCATGTCAGCAGTGGAAACTTTTTTTTTCGGCGCCTCCGAAGGCAACGCATAAGTCGCTTGAATCTCAATATTTTTCTATGAAAAAATTATTTAATAAAGGGCAAATATAGCCAAATATATTCTTAATTTTTCAAAACATTTAATTTAGTACTTTTCTTCTAAAAAAATTACGAAAACCACCCAAATTTTCCCCCTTATTGGTGAATAGAATCACAACACATGTATTCGTTTCATCCTAATCAATTATAAATATCATTGATGAGGTGAAAAGCAAAGTAGCTTTACCCAGTTCTTAAAGACAGGCTCCACTTATCAGGACGACTCAATATTCTGGCCTGGTAGGCATTATGTGAAGATGTACTTGCTCGCAATGTATCCCAGCCACAAGATTGTAATTTCCAAAGATAAAGGGTGAACCGTGAAAAACGATTTAGCGATCTTCTCGGTTTGTTCCATGGGGGGACCGGTCAGATAAATCAGACAAGGCAAGTTCGGTCAGGGCCCGACACAAGGCAGGGAATACCCGGTCACATTTCTGCACGGGTATAGGGATGTAGGTAGGTAGGATCTGGAGACTCCCCAGCAAATTTTTGCACAGGTCATTGGCATAATAAAAAAATTAAGATCTACATCCTGCTATCTTAAAGTATACGTACATATTTATTCATATGGTGCATAGAGCAAATGCAATGGCTGTAAGGTTATATCAGGTTCAGTGTGAACCTTAATCCTCGTTAACTCGATTGTCTCGACAGCTTAGTCCAGCAAAGCCAAGAGACTGCGGATTTCTGTCCAATTCCATCATTGTAGGCTATATTCAATAACCCACCCTTACGAAGCTCTCGTGTGTCCACTGGAAACGTGCGTTCATATATATATACATATATATATATATATATATATATATATATATATATATATATATATATATATATGCATACGTAACGCGCACACGTGCAAAATCAGCAGCATTGTTCGCACGCCCGCCCGTCGCAGCAGAAGGACCATCTTATTAAAGCGTCCCTCTCTTCGGTCGTCACGTGAAGTACTTGCTCCTATATATTTACGTGCTCCTTGCACTCAACAGGAAATTGGCGTGGTCGGGCTCATAATGTAGGACCGTCTGTACCTTACGTTCAGAATATATATGGGACCTTTTATGTCAACCGAACCCATCCCCCATATCCTCGAAAGCCTTTGTTCCTGATTCTTCATCCTCCGAAATAGTCCCGAGCCAAAAAAGCTCATTTTTTCAATTTCTTGCACACACCTTGAGAGAACACAAAAAAATCGGGCGGAAGTTCATACATTGATTGGTCATTTGCGAGGTTGGCATGACGCGACGTCCCGAGAAAATAACTCATTTTCAGATGCAGTTTACGAGGAACAATTGCAAGTATCGGATCAATTTGCGGTTTTTTAAAACTGTATTTAGGGAGTTAATAACGAGTGAAAAAAGATTATGATAGTTGGAAAATCGCCGTTAATTTCGCAGTGGAAAGGCATCGTGCTGCTGTTTTTTGTTTCTACAGAGGTCCGAATTGTGTAGGGTAGGCTGGGGTCAATTGGAACGTTTCTGAGATAATTGGTTAGTGTGACGTCATTTTATACCCTATCTGTTTGGTAATGGGCTTTAAGGTTGTTATGGGGTTTAGCCGTCGGGGGTGAAGTACGAGGGGAGCGCCCTATGCTTATGCACGGAGCCGATTAACTGTTACCAACTGTTAGCTTTTGAATAATCGTCATATTAAGGGGTTACCCCCACTTGCGATTTAGAAAAAATCGATTTTTTTATTGCATTTTTTTGAAGTATAAGTATCTGAGAATATGTCCTGAAAATTTCAAGTCGACCCGAACAAAATTGACTGAGATATGAGCGCCCGTGCGGAAAACTGATAGGGCATCCCTAATAAAAATAAGAGCCTTTCAGGGCTTTCCTAGTGCTTTCCCTAGTAGGGATTTCCACAATGGGCCCAGACTTGGCCATTATCGGGATAAACTTGTACGGATTTCCACTATAGGCCCAGACTTGGCCAATATAGGGATAAACAAGTAGGGATCTCCACAATAGGCCCAGATCTGACTATTATAGCGATAAACCAGTATAAATAGCTTAGGCTACATGGTTGATGTTATTTTAATTAGTCAAATCGATTATATACATCGATCGAATAATATTATCGAACGCAAATTGGGAAAAAGCGTAAGGGCATTGGCAAATAAAAAATCAACGATGAACACAAATATGCAGACAAACATCAGACAGTATTTATTTATCAAATTAAAGAAACCTTTTACATAGGTACAAACAATTACTCGTGGTTTCACTCATACATGGAGTAATGCTAGCGCATAAGTGTGAACAGTCCCAATCGGTTTTCTCGACATTTTTATAGCAGCTAATTTTCGCTCAATACTCATCATAGGGAAAATTATTTCTTCTGAAGACTTCGCTGATATTTCCCATTCATAAACTTTATCTGACTGTGTAGGATAAGTAAAAAAATTGGTCTTTGTTTTCCAGATGTTTCCCTCAATGGAAATAGATTCTAGTGATTCAGTAGACCCATATATTTTTTTTCCACTACCCATCCATTCCTTAGAATGGATTATTTTTTGTATTAATTTTGTCATGGCAGTTTGTCATAAAGGCTCACATGCAAATACGCAATCACATTTTTACGCGCGCACACGTACATACACATGTACTCACGCCCACACCTATGCACATGAACAATTACATAAAAACAAATACAGATATACCCTGACACATTTAACATACGCGCATTAAAATGCATCAACGGCGCCTCATCATAACCATTTCAGCGCCATAAAATATCCGTATCAGTGGATACGGATATTTTATGGCGCTGAAATGGTTATGATGAGGCGCCGTTGAGGCATTTTCCGGGCGCTAAAATGGTTTTGATGAGGCGCCATTGAGGCAACTTACAAGGCCCCGGTTGTTGCGCCTTTAATGGCCCTTGTTGACAAAGTGTGACCGGCCGCTAACGGCCCTCATGTGGCTTCCAGATTAGGGCCCGAATAAAGTTAGGGGAATATTATTGGGGCCCGATCACAGCCCCAACTCAATTTCCGCACGGGCGTTGAAAGAGGAGAATCCGCGTTGAAAGAGCGTTGAAAGAGAAACTTTAAACGCGTTTTTCTCAAAATGGCATTTCTGAAGTCGGTGACCAAGATTACTCGAACACTAATGAACCGATCTTCTTGAAATTTTGCAGGCTTATTTAATACATAAAAATGTAGTCTTTAATCGTTCGATTTTTTTTTCGAAAAAAATGGCCGTTTTATAGCCAAAAAACGGCCGTTTTTTTTCGTTAAAATCGAACCATTAACTTTGACTGTCCGCCATTTTGTGAGAAATGAATATTTTTTAAAATCCTTCGATTAAAGACTAGTTTATACTTATATTTGACTAAATCCATCCGCATTTTTTTTCAGATAATCCACTTCGCCGCAATGTTGGTCACCGCAAACCGTGTATATAAAAACATTATTTCATTGACGGCCATTTGCCACTAAACAATGTAATATTTTTCAATAAAAAAATTACTGAAAGTTCTTCAAGATGTGTTCTTTAAGATGGTATATTGATCGATTAAAAAAGTTTTGTAGTTTTCTTTTTAAAAAAATCATGAAAAAGGCCTTTTTTTGCGCTGCAAGTGGCGGTAACGCCTTAAACGTACGTTTTCGAGCTATTTTTCTACATCTATTTGTAAAAATATGCATTTTTGAACATTCGGTGATTACATCAAGGGTTTTCATTACTTTGTATGATTATTTTCTATAACTTATTCTCGCTCAAGTAACGCGAAACGAACTGGCAACGTCGTAAATCGTGGTATATCATAATTCCCAGGTTGGCAGGAGTATCGCGAAGTTAGAGACATATGCGCCCCGGTCGTAACCTCAATATCGGCCCAAGGAGCTGTCAAAAATGAATATCGGTCCGAGTGAAAAGAAAAATCGCTGGAAAGAAAAAGGGTGTATTAAAGCTGTCTATAATCTCAAAGTAATCAAAAAGTTTAATAATTTTCCGATATTCTAAAAAAAATGTGTGCACGAAAAAAAAATCCGCGTTATTTTCTTTGTCTAGAAATGTCTAGAAATGTATAATTTCTGTACATAGTTATCAAATTAATATTAAGTAATTATTACTAATTGAGAGAATAAGTAGTTTCAGGTTTTCGGGCATAATTACCGAATACCGATAAGAGAGGTAGCATTTGTGCCGTCTACGACGTTGCTATGATTGCACAGTCTAATATTTTGTGTGCTTGATTTTCGCACAAATTCGCTATCAAAAACACTAATAATTTTATAACGGTACAGTGAATCCTCATTTTCACGGCATCAAGGTTTAGTCTGATAATTAGCCGAACGGTAACTATTTTTCCAGCTCCGTGGTAACATTCACGTAGCAGATATTAATAATGTACTGAAAAATGATCAGGAGTTTTCCATAAGCGTAATGTAATTAGCACGCGAAAAACGTCGAGTTGCCAATTTTTTTTTCTAAAAAAACGGTACTGTGGATCGTATTCACACTGCACAGGATGATCAGCAAATAGGCTATAAAGGTCCAGGAAAAATTTCAGATCGGTGGTAACGTGTTGACTTAACCCCATAACAGTCGTAATTAGAGCTAGATTATCTGGCTATATAATAACATTTCAAAACCCTCGGAAAACGTTTCATTTGACCCCGTGTCAGGGTCAATCGAAAAAGTGCCTGGGGTTAGTCGAAATAGGTGTTATCAGCTCATCGAACTAATGTTTCTACTCAACCCAGGTACTGTTAATGATGTCTATGAAGTGATAAAGTATGTTTGTAGTGAATAAAATATACTTTTAATCAAAATAATCAGTTTTATTGCTTTTTATGCCAGTTTGAATATCACGAAAGGTACATTAAGGTAGTTCTGTAGTTTCGGTCAAATGTTAGGAATTGGCGGAAATCTAAGTATGATGTAGATATAACCTTTACGGACTGATGCCCAAAAACTCAATTCGGTTCACCGTTTAGTTCACGAGATAATTGCAATTGAATATGGGTATTTTTGTATGCGATCTCTATACCTAACACGTGAACTGATAGGAGTTTGCTCGCATTTCTCGATATAGGTTCTAAACGGATTTTAGGATTTCAAAATAAAAACACACGTGTACGCAGTACTGTTGCGGGATTGATTTTAAAAAATGACAAACTTTGACCGTTTAGTTTTGGAGATATCGACTTATGAAAAGTGGTAATTTCATTCCACACCGAACTCGAGCCCAACCATCTGTAATGGAATGGCAACAGTGTACTGCAGCCAGTTGATCGGCGCATGGTCTGGGAACTCGAAGCGTGTTTTTTTCCCGAGTTCTAGTCATTCTGAGACGGATATGAAATAAATTTATTCTGCAAACAAATTTAATTTGTACAATTTATGCATGTATTCGTCTTTGTTATAGCGAATACAATTTAAACTGTCGGCAAGATGTTGCTGATCGTTTGTTTATGGTTATTCTCATCGCGTTTAGTCGCATTTGCTTGACACATGGCTGCCACAGCTTTCCGTCTTTTAGCAAGCGCCTTTTTTCTTGTAAACTTTCCTTTGTATCGCATTTGGGTTGACATTTGCATGCTTTTTACAATTTATATAAAATATTTCGCGAAAGACGGATCGCAGGTAGCTCAACGCTATGACTGCAGGAAAATCGCGCTGTTGCCACGATTACAGCGCCGCTCTCTATACGAGTATGAGACCTATCTACGCATGACCCAGGTAGGAATTGACGATGAAAAAAGGGCTCGCCAAGCTATGAAACGAGGCTCACATTTTTTTATTCAGGCTGAGCACCAGCCTGATTTCAGGCCTAGCTGAACCCCTGAATGATAACGCGGTTTCAGGCTGTTGCTCACAGGCTTGACCAAAGGCTGGTAGAAAAGCCTGTACTAAGCCTGAAACGACGAAACAACAAGGTTCAAAACGAGCCTTAATGAAGCCTTCACGAGCATTTATGACCAGGCTTATCCCAAACTCTTCTCGAGGCTATATGAGGCCTGTTTTTTAGTTTTCTACATTCTACATTGGGATAAATTTAATAAATTTGTAAAGAATTCATTTTATTTATTATATATATTTATTATTCATTATATTATTTGTTATAAAATATATATAAAATATTTTAAACACAATACTTTATTTTATTTATTGTTTATGGGACACGTAATACACAGAGTGTACGCAAACCCCATAGAGTGAGTATATACGAAATGTGTATGTGACGAGAAAAAAACTTTTTTGTGTACCTCATAAATATCGACAAGAGAATATGTTTAAATGTTCTGAGCTGCCACCTTCGCTTTCGTTTTTCGTGCCTTTGCACCCGACAAATTTATTGCTAATTTTTTTTTTCATAAAAGCACAGAAAAAATATTATTTAAAATTTATTTTATTTTATCACAACCTGAAACAAGCCTGCATCCAGCCTTGATTTTTGAGCCTTAAAATTCACTGGCTGAATAAAGCTTGAAATAACCCTGAGTTTAGGCTAAGCAGCCAGTCTTGGTTCCAGTCTGCTCCCAACGATGCAATGAAACCTGGCCCAGGTCTGTCTCACTCAGGCTCGGTGAAACAAGGCTCACACAAGTTTGTTTCCATCGTCAGCCTTTTGATTCCCTACCTGGGGAGGTGCGAATGTGTGGGACATATAGAGGGTACAGGCTCTGTCAAAAATTTACAACCAACAGCATCGTATCCGCATTGGATGTTACTATACGCATCGACCGAAACTTTTGGCTCATACGTGTACCTACAGAACTACCTTAAGGTTCGTTAATATTATTTTACTTTTCGGACGATTTCTTGGCATCTGAAAAATAAAACAAGTTTTGGAAAACTTGCTTGCGTATGAAATGTTTGTTGAGGGTCAATGGAAACACATTTCAATGGTCCCTACACCCTTGCTCCAGATAATTTATCAAACAGCAAAAAACCTAAATGTTGTCGGTAGGTACTGACCACAATAAACTCAACTAGGATTCTCATAGTAATGATGATTGTAAACGACGCTGAAGAAGGAACAATAGTTTTGGAGCAGTACGCAAGATACTAATAACCAAAAAACTTACTTTTTGTGTCGAAAAAGCGGTGCACCCACATAAAAATGTCCGACGCGCTCGGGGGTCGACGCGCATTGAGCGACAGGTTCCGATACGCAAAGCAGTCCCTTTCCCCCTCGGGGCCGTGCTGCTGTCACTAACCGTCTTCGTGTTATTCAACTTGTTTCATTTCACCCGTGTTTCTATCGACCCCAGCCTACCCTAGATCCGGTTGGAGAATTTGAGACAAAAACCGCATTTATATTTAATTTACTTTTTTTAACGTTAAATATACGTTTTATTTCAAATATACTTTGACACCTGGTCGTAAAACGAGCCATTTTACAATTTTTGAAAAAATCGCATAACAGGGTTTCCAAAAAAGTGTCAAATAAAGTGGCAGAGAGGCAATGCGCATGTTTCAAATATGCCGACTTTACAAGTGACAAGCTTTTATTTAACTTGACTGGGTGTGAGATGTAGAATGGTAGATCGATATTTCATCCATTTCCGAACTACTTAGAGCTCTGAAATTTTGCAAACACGCATCTAAGAGGTGACGATGCATGATTTAACTTGAAAAAATAAAGTTCAATAAAAATAATTGAATAAAAAAATAGCTTGACTCGCAAAACGGAAAATCGACATTTCAGCCACTTCCCGACTACTTAGAGCTCTGAAATTTTGCAAACAAACTTAGATGCATGCATCTAAGAGGCATACATGGAAAATGCAAGAGAACATATGAATTGGCTCTAAGTGCTCTTGGATCACACAATCGTTAAAAGGGCCCAATAGGTACAATAGGTTAAAAGGTAAGGTCCTTTTAACCTATTGTATCTGGCATCGATCATAGAGCCAACATCTATGATAGATGCCAGTCGTCACAGTTCTCCAGGATTTCACCTGACAACCAACCAATAATAACACCGGTTCGTTTGGAAGGATTAATCCCTCTTTGCAAACTTTTCAGTGCTCTAGTAAAATCAATTAAAGACCAAAACGTAGAATATAATTTATATGTAAACATTTTTTTTAAATAAGCTTTTAGTTAATGGATGAAAAAGTAGAAAATAATGTTTTATGCCAAGTCATCTATATATGACTATAAATACAAACTTGGGACGCTCAAAATTTAGACATACAATCTTTAATTTACATAAATCCGTTAACATATCAACTGTATTTAATTTATTGTAAGACAACCTTAGATTTATTAATAAAAATCCTGAAACTGAGTATAAAGGTGTGATAACAATTTCTCTAATTACTAATGTGCCCAATTAAATACGGTCAATGAAACTGAGTGGATCAATTTTTTTAAACATTTAAGGCAGTAGTCTGCTTTACAGGCTTCAAAAAATCGATTTGAAGAAGAGGAAGGATTATTGTATGGCCCGGGGATAGCTGATTAACATCTAATTAGTGTGAGTATCCAAAAACTTATATTTTTTTGGACCGAAAACTTTAAAGCCCATTTTCTCGAGTTTTCATTTTCACAAGTTTTAGAAAACGGTGCCGGCGATAGCAAAAACATTATATGTCCGATCGAAAAAAATCAAAGTGATCTAGCTTCAGTATTAAATTATCCTCTATTTAAACTAAAAAAGTTGGACAAAAGTACTATTTAAATTACTTGTTTTGCAACTTAAAGTGAATTTTTTTTTCTTCAAAAAAGTGAATTTTTTTTTCGAACCCCGAAAAAATTTGGAATTTCATCATTTCTTCGGTATTTTTTTAGTTCATATAGAAAAGGAACTTATAAAAACTAAAAAAAAAATTTGGTTCGACTGCTTCAGATGCATCGCACGACCTCCATCACCGGCACCGATTTACAAGTGCAGACTCCAGGCGCCCCAGATAAATCGTTACAACTTTGAAAAATTTCAATATTTTTTAATAATAAAAATTGTTTTTTAAAGCTTGAATATAATACACTATCGTCTCAAAATTTCGTTTACCGCAATCATTTCCTTCCCTTTCAAAAAAATTGCTGAAAAAACGCTTTTTTCGGCTTCTAAAGCAGACTACTGCCTTAAAAAGTTGAGTGCCACGTGCTTTTATTTATAGTCACATATAGGTAACTTGGTAAAGAAACTATTTTATACTTTTTGCACATTAAATGAAAGCTTGTTTAAAATAAAAAAATGTTTACATATATATTTTTCTTCCGAAAACAAAATATAAAAGAGTGGTTCGAAATCTTGAAATTCGATCAGACATCACATTTATGAAGGGCCCAAAGCCGGCCTGACATCTCAGAACTTGAGTCGATCAGCGCGGTGATTCAATTTTCCGTATGGAGAAAAGTCCACAACTTTATCAAGTTTAAACCATTTTATCGAAATCTGCGAAATTTAATTCCGTCCATTTTTCAGTGGTGCTTTTCACGTGGGAAGAATTTCATCGCGATTTCTCAAAATTTGTTGAAATTAGAAGGCGCACAAGAAATCGTCATTTTTTCGATATATGCGAATATTCAGGTGATGTTCACATTTAAGTCACGCATTTTTTTCTTATCAAAAATAATTCTTAAGTAGCGCGATGTTAAAATTGGTTGCCAAGTCTATTCACATTTCAGATTTTTTTGACGCGCTAGTATTTGAGGACCAAGTGCTATTCGGAGGTGAGGTTGAAAAAATTATGACCCTCGCTAGATACGACAGCCGCAAAATCTACGATTATTCGGTTCACGGTCGTCCAAGTGCTATAAAAATATTTTACAGCACGTGGACTCTGGCCAACCACGAGAAGTTTCCATGTACATCCAATTATTATTCTTACGCCGCGAAGGCTTATCCTCGTGAAAAGCCATTCCCGCATCATTGAAATGAATAATATAACGGCTACGATGTACGATCAACAAACTTCGTACAAGCTGCACTTTGTTTCACCACCGTGGAACATGGATCAAAGTTCCTCAAACTCCATCGCATACTTTACTCGTTCATTCGTAAAGCGTGTTGATCGAGTGGCTGCGTGTTGGATGTATACACTCGCACGCTTTATAGTCTCTCTTGTGGGAACGAGACCCTCATTTTAGTCCAGTGAAGCAGACAAAAACCCAACACTTTTTATCGTAGAATTAGATTTTTTTTACTAGAGATACATGGTTGCATACTGAAAGGAATCCCAATAAAATGTTGCCCCTCAACTGGCCCCAACCCTGAGAAATAGGGGATGAAAACTTAAAAGTCGCGGTATCTCGATAATTAATGGCCCGATCAAAAAGTGTTTCAAACAAAAGTTGTTTGGAATAATAAAATACGTATAAAGTTGTCCGACGTTCAACCCCCTATCTTTAAAAATAGCGCCGCAAAAACAATTCGAAAATTCGGGGTTGATGCGAAATTTACAAAATCGTCAAAAGTATATATATATTGTAAAAAAATCGATATTTATCGAATCGGGATACATTCCTCTATATTTTTAGCGAGAAAAATATTTGCTTTAATCAAAAGTTCTAATTCTACGTTAAAAAATGCTGGGTTTTCATCGCTTTTACTAGACTATTTTGTACAGCCTTTGACATCGCGTGTATCGAAACACCTACGGAGATACTCAGACAGGGCTATTTCTTTCTAGCACGGACTTCGCGAGGCCCGAGTACTTCGCGAAATTGAACTTTGCATCGTTGGAATGCAGTGAAAAATATTATATTTGAATTGCTACATTTTTATTCGCAGATTATAGCTAGGAAAATCGCTATACAATTTATAAGTTGCTCATTTGAAGATAAACTTAAATCTGAAAAACAAAATTTTGAAAAACAACATGAGAAAATAAAAATATTGAAGGAATGTTTATTGCATTATGACAGTTTGGTTGAAATTTCGCCGATCAATTAACTAATTATATTAACGAATTTTGTCATTTTTTTCGCTGCATTCCAATGATTTGTAAAAGAATCGGGCGGAGAGAAGACGATCGATAAATGATAGCGGGTCGCATTGAACATGAAAAAAGTCGCTGGACTGAATTTTCGAATATAGACTCGGGAATATTTTCTTTCTTGATTTTATTGGACAAATAAACGGATTTTTCTCAACGTCAAAAATGATATCCGGAAAAAGTTTTTACCCGTGTGTGCACTGATTTTTTGTACACGCAAGAATTTTTACACTTTTTGAGATGCTTGGCTGAATTATTGCACACCAATGGTAAATCACAAGTAGTTTGGTCTAAATGAATATATTACAAATTTGTGGAACGCTCGAGATTTTAAGGTAATTTTAATTTTCAGAAGAACGTTTTTTAGTGCCCTAGTTTCCACATTTTTTCATATATCTGATTGAATTTTTGTACGAAAATGATTATCGCAGAAGTTATTTTAGGATTGAATTTTAGAAATATTAGTGAAAAGAGTGAGATTTTAATGGAGTCTAAATTCTTAGGAATATGATGCACATGCTACTTTCGTATGGAATTCTGGAAAATCGATCAAACATTTTGAAGTTGAAGGGAGTACGAAAGTCCAGAAAAAAACTTCGTATGCAGCAACTTTGTCGAAACTTTAAAATTATCTGCAATTTACTTACAATCTACTGGCATTGGGTTAATTATGGGTCTTCGAAACGGCCACGAGACTAAAGTGTCCCACGAGACATGTCAGGCATGAATTTTAATAAAATAGTCGAGAGCATTCGGTTTCAAGGGAGTTTGAATTTTCGGAAAGCTTTTTTATTTCACCTGTCTTAAAATTCAAAATGTGTGGATAAAAATTGTGTAAACTAGAAACTTGCACATTGCGTCCTCATTATTTTTCTTGACACACAATTTGATTAATAAACAGTCATACAACACGTTTTAATTGCTAGTAAACATCAATGACCAATAAAAAAATGGAAGAACTGGAATGTTTGACACGTGAAAAGGGAAATCACCCCTTAAAATAGAGCAGATAATATTTTTTTTAAATACCAATGAAACTCGAAATGTTGCTCAATCGAAATGGAACAAACATCGTCCCTTTTATTTATGAGAAACAAACGCATTTTTTCTTTATCATTAAAAAAATTGCCAGCGTGTATCCCAGCCCAACATCTTCACACTCATCGTGATGTCACGTCACTTAAATTTTTCCTCCGCTCTTCTCTGTGTATCGGTTCTACTTGGAGCGTTTCCAAAAAAAAAACGTGCCTTCCACAGGGAACAGTCCTCTGGAAATTAACTTTTGGCACGCAGCTCCACATTTATCGGCCTTAACGAGAAACATTGCGAAACCGTTTGGTGTGCTTTTAGATACTTCGCTGTGGTATTTTACTAAAAAATTATCGCGACGTGTGGAAGATAAATGTCCAGACAAAATAGATTTTCGGGCATTTGTATGCGCACAAATGAGAAAAATGTACAAATAGTTACATTTACATAATCACATACACGGGCAGAGATGATTTTGAGGACACACAGCTTTGCAGACTCTCGTGATAGTAGCCATCCGCATTCATATAATTATTTAAGGGGTCAGATAGTTTTAGGCAAGCAACAAATTGCTGTTTTTCATGCTTTTTCTTAAAGAAAACATTTCTCGACCATTTTAGAAACTTAGGGTTTAAAAATGGAAATTAATCTTTAAAAATAGCGGAGGTATAGTACGGTCTTTTAAACGGGTTGCGCAGGGTATTGGCAGACGGCGTGACACGTAGCGTCGGCGAGATTAATCTGAAAAAAAAACCAACGAAAATGTTTCTCTCATCAACACTCATATGCAGAATATGAACCAAAAAAAAGCCAAAAATATTGAAAATCGATGAAATGGTACGCTTTGTAACAAAAAGATTCAATTTTCCGAAAAAACGGCCACATTCTGCAATAAAAAATACTTTTTATTTTTATTTTTTTAAATATTTAGGTTCATGTTTTAGACAATAATGTTAGAAAGATGTATACAAAATTTCATCAGAATCGGGCGATTAGTGTCTTAACTATACGTCACGCCAGTTTTGCAATTTAGAAGACCGTGCCATACAGCGGCCATTTTTAAAGCTTAGTAAATAAAAAAATACCATGTAACAGCCAAAAGTAGTAACAAAACATACACTTAAGTGTAAAAAAATGGTGAAGAAATATTTACTTAAAAAAAAAAAAAAATAAGAAGATCACCAAATTTTTTCTTCCTCCCTAAGTCCAACTTCTTTAAAATCACCTCCACGTATATGTGAGCACATTTATGTACGGGTTACTTCACGGACCGTCCACAAAACGGTTGGATGTGCTGATATTCAACGTTGCATAGATATGAGAGGTTCAAAATGCACTTTCCTCTATGTATAACATTTTAAACGCACACACACATTTATCTATACAGATATGTCGAACCGCAGTATGCTGAATTTTGGTGTTACGGTAAAGTCATATCTAGTTCCTCGGGAGCATACCTTGGCTATATCCCTGCGGTTTCTTGGCGCTCGTTTCTCTCTCAGAAAGCAAGTATAACCATCGCCCATTTGCACGGAAATTGTCTCTCGCCTTTTCCCAGTTCTTCCTCGTTCGAACATACCTATACCTTTGTAGCAACAACCACCATCTACAATGAATAGAAGGAATACAACAGTGAGGAACAGGATAAAATAGGGAAATAGAGCAAGAGAGAGAGAGAGAGAGGGCAAGGTAAACCAGCCACCGTTTTCTTTCTTCGGAAAAGAGCGCAGCTGTAGCGTTGCCATATATGCAGCACACCATCGTCGAAACGTTATTTAATTATTCATGATTGTCGAGAAAGAAAACACCGCATTTGTATAGCTCCACCCACTCTCCACTTTTCCTCAGAGAACAACGAGCTAAAGATTTTTTTATTTTTCCTACCTCGACTCGGTTGGGGGAAACGGAATTTACCATGATTAAAATGTTCACGAGAGCGGGAATAAAAATTGTCGCTACCACACACACACACACTTATATTTATATAAATAAATATAAATGCGTGTGTACGTGAGACTTACACGAAAGCACGCACACACACATTCGTGTAAGCCTTACGTTTAATTGAGAAAGTAAAAAATTGCGAGGAAAGAATGCTTGTTAAACTTTATTCGCTATATTCGCATACATGTGATTCATAAAATCACTTAACTTTCGTCTATTCCGTGAAATGTCTTTTTTTTTTATTTCCCGCAAAGTCGTGGCTGTTTTAATAAAATGAACGATCGTAACGTCCGTGGAGCAAAAAGCTTCTATGAAAGAATTTCCTCAGGATTTTGAGGAATGCGCGCGATGCGATGTGTGCTGATGGTGAACGTGCTGTTTCGACTCCGGTACTATCTCAGACGGAGCGGAGCGCGCAAACTACATTTTATTCACTTCTTTGGTTTGTTTTTTTTTATATATAGAGGGCCGGATTTGAGGGGGCAGGGGCTGCAGCTCCGGGCCCTCCAAAAAAGGACCTCCGCAATTCAATTTTTTTGGTGAAATTCACTGACTAAGGGCATGCGGCACTTGACGAAAAAAATCACTCCACAGTTCTGACAACGAAAAAAAAGTGTCTTACCTTCATGAAGCACCTTTTTTCAATAAAATTTCGAAAAGTTTTCATTATTTTGTACCAAAATCTGTAAAAAATAATGCAAAACACGAAACACGACAAATTCATTTCAAACATAATTCTTTCGAATATAATTTTTTTAATGTCACGTGGATTGATAAATGGATGGTTGTCATTTTTTTTTATATTCGGCGGTGGATCCTGCAGACATAAATATTTGCTTACGTGCGTTGTTTTTTACAACTACCCAAAAACTCCTATGAAAGTTTTAGTAGTTAGCGCTAAACGCTTACACCGGCCAGTATGTACTATTCATCTGAAAATAGTTTATTTAAAAACTGTATGAATGAAGAGAGAACAAAAACGTTTTCATTGGTAACTCCTACTCGTGTGTAGTGTATAGTATATAATTACATTATATCACACTGTGAAGTATATAATTACACAGTAAAAATGAATTTATTCACATATAAAAATGGAAGAACGTGATAATTGTAATTGAGTTCAGCTAATGTCAGGAAACGACTCCTTATTTAACTCTAAACAACGTATGTTGTTCGGAAGTATCCTTGTTTTTTCGCAATAAATGATTTAAACCCTATGAAAAGAATGGTCATCTTGTTTGAGAAATAATTAGGGGCGTTCCACTTTTTCGTTGCCTCAGGGCCTGAGTGTCATTGGTTGCATATCTCTCTCTCTCTCTCTCTCTCTCTCTCTCTCTCTCTCTCTATATATATATATATATATATATATATATATATATATATATATATATATATATATATATATGTGTGTGAGGTATTCCAAGTGTATTCGAACGGTCGAAAAGCCTGACCTTCTTCAATCTTTTTCAAAGTTCGTGATGTTTTTTTTATCATATATTTTGAGTACGTGACATTTTCCTCAGATTTTAACTCGGAGATAAGATTTTACACGTGATAAAATTTCAAATGATCGTATCGTAGTGATCTTCTCATCATACGAAAAAATGTCGTCTACAAAAAAATATGCGTTTTCTATTAACTATTTTGAAAAAAAATACAAAATTTTCCACCTACTACAACACTAAAAAAAAGAAAAATCTTTAATTTTCTAATTTTTTAACCTCAATGACTAGCTTGATCCTGCTGAAATTTACACTGAATTTTCTTTTATTAGTGTAAAACAACATGTGTGAGTTTCATTCTGGCCTGGGCTTGCCTTCAGTTAATATCGTCGTTTTAAATTTAATGGGAAATTGTTTTTGTTGAATAACTCGGCGATTCACAATTTTTAAGTAAAAATGGTAACGACTAAACTTGTAGGAAATCGAGTGCTTCACAACTTTGGTCATTGCAGTTTTTTCGGTACAATCAATATTTTTCGAATAAAACCTGAAAAAGTGACGATAGAATTATCTCGTTCATTTTTTACTTCAGGGCATAAACGAACATCAACAAACTTGTAGAGAATGAAATTATCGACAATTTTGGTCTCTACCTTTTTTTTCCTAGAATCAATATTTAAGGTCGTACGCCAATGGTTAAAAAAACGAGAACCGTGAAAATATTATTTCGTGAACCATTCGCTCTTTTCTTTTACCGTTGGCGTACGACCTTAAATATTGATTCTAGGGAAAAAAGGTAGGAACAAAAATTGTCCATAATATTATTCTCTACAAGTTTGTTCATGTCCGTTTATGCCCTTAAGTTAAAAATAAACGAGATTATGCAACAGCCGCTTTTTTCAGGTTTAATTCGAAAAATATCGCTAGCAGAGAAAAAACTGTAATGACCAAAGTTGTAAAGCACTCGATTTCCTACAAGTTTTGTCATTACCAGTTTTATTAAAAAATTGTAAATCGCCGAGTTATTCAACAAAAACAATTTCCACTAAATTTAAGACGACGATATTAACTGAGCGCAAGCCCAGCCCAGAATGAAACTTACACATGTTGCTTTACACTAATAAAAGAAAATTCAGTGCAAATTTCAGCCGGATCAACCTAGTCATTGGGGTTAAAAAATTAAAAAACGAAAGATCGTTCTTTTTTTAGCGGTGTAGCACTTGGAAAATTTTGAATTTTTTTTCCAAAATAGTTCATAGAAATACGTATATTTTTTCATAGAGACCTTTTTTTTCTACGACGAGAAGATCACTACGATACGATCATTTGAAATGTTATCACGTGTAAAACCTTATCTTCGAGTTAACCGAATTAGCGAGCCAATCAAAATCTGAAAAAAATGCCACGTACTCAAAATATATAATACAAGAACATCACCAACTTTGAAAAAGATTGAAGAAGGTCAGCCTTTTAGGCCGTTCGAATACACTTGGAATACCTCATATATATATATATATACAGAGTGTTACGAAGGTCGATGCAAAGCCTTACGGGGATAGATCCCCCCGTTACGAACACAGTTTACGTCTTCAAAAATGTGGCGGGGCCATCACTTCGAACATTTGTTACAATACATTTTCTGCCCAAACAATTCAATTACATTATTCGGATATTCTTATTGTCAACACCATCACGATTTCCCGTTTCTACACGTGTGTTTTGGTGAAAAATCATTTTAAGGTCATGTTATCATAGGTCGTTGGGTTCGTCTGAATATCAGCTACAAGATCTTAATGAAAAAAAAAACAGTTCCCATTCGAATGACCATTGATGACCTTGAGACCGCGAAAACTATGACCTTGACAAAAATGAAATTTTCACCACTGTGTCAGCCCTCCGAAATCAATCAAATTACCTCCTGACATTTTTTCGTCACTCTAAAGGCAACGGAGATAGTTGGGGTGGTTACGTTAAATGATCCACCCTGTATATATGTACGTCGTTCACACTCATGCTCCGGTAATAAGACCCGGTGAGCTCTTTACGGCAAGGCGAACTCGGTGGCGTGCAGCTGTCAGTGGCAGCATTTATTGTTAGTTAAACGTAGAGGTTGGTTGAATACCACACACACACACACCTGAGAGAGTAAACATACACAACATCATCTAACGGACAAAAGGGCATAAACTGTACAATCTAACATCCAAAATGTATGTAGGTCGAAGCTTTTTGTTATTTTCGAGCTGTTGGTAGGTGTGTACTTGTGTGTAAACTGCGCATGACACTTGCAGTAGCGTATATAAAAAATGTTGGTGTGTGTGTGCGCGCGCGCGTGTGTGTGTGCGGGTGTGTGTGTGTGTGTGTGTGTGTGTGTGTGTGTGTGTGTGTGTGTGTGTGTGTGTGTGTGTGTGTGTGTGTGTGTGTGTGTGTGTGTGTGTGTGTGTGTGTGTAAATTCTATAGGTACAACAAAAAAAAAGGAGGAGAGAGAAAGAGCAAAGCGCAAGGTTGGGCGGATGTGGCGAGAAAGGACGAGAGGAATGGAAAAGGAGTTTAGAAAGCCTGCGAGCGCTCTACAGTACGGGTCACCGCCGTCACAGAACAATACAACTCTAACACCCACGCGCACGAACTCCTTGATGCTCGCAGGGCAAAGCTTTCCCCATTCCCCGATACAACCCTCCACCCTTACGTCTCACTCTTTGATACACGCACTCTCTTTTAACGCTGTGCTAATATACCTCTGTATAGGGTACAAATATATAGGGCGTTCTGGGCAAGCGTGGGTGACGAGGTTTCGGAAAAATTTGCTTCAGGATCTTGACGATAGGAGGATCCAAATTTTTCGAAAAATTCGATTCTATTTAAACCTGACATCTGATTGCTGGAGGTAGAATTTATACTCCGCGAAAATTTGGGTTTTGGAAAAAGTTTGGGAAATAAACTTCCGATTGAATCTATCGAAAATAGGAGAGAACCGGGACCTAGTCATGATGGGAGCATGCGTTTTGACACGCGAATCATTGCATTCTGTAGGAAAATAACAGAAAATTTTGGGAAACTAGCGTATCGGGTAGATGGTGATAATTGTGACAATGTGCGTGGTCACCAATGCAGAGTAAATATTGTATAAATATAGACACCGCATTGACCACTGAAGTCAGAGACTCACATTGTCGACTTGTCAAACTTATTATGTAAGCCATCAGAAAGGTGCTGGAATTCATCAAAAAAATTGCAACGCTGTTTGGGGTGGAAACCGAATAATAGATAATTACCGAAAAGAACAACTTCGAATAACCGAAGTTGTTATTTAAGCGAAGCCAATAAAATCATTTTTATCCTAGGGACAAGCCGGTGGCAGGGACTTTAGCATTTTTTTTCAATTTTCGCATATATTCGTAATTTGGGTAAACTGAGGGTCTAAAAGATCCAAGTGAAGTAACGACTCAAAAATTTTCTTTACATTTTCTGCCATTTGAGTAATGGCAGAAATTGTCCGTGGCTCCATGTCCTCCATGGGCCATGGAGAAATTGTCCAATTTCTCCATGGCAGAAATTGAGTAATGGCAGTAAGCTAAGGGTCCAAAAGAGCCAAGTGCAATAACGAGTCAAGATTTATTATCAATTTTCTGATATTTTTGTAATTTTAACAAAATAAAAGTCTAAAAGATCCAAGTGCAGTAACGAGTCAAGATTTTTTCAAGTTTCCCATATTTTCGTAATTTGAATAAAATAAGAGTCCGGAAGATCCGAGTGCAATAACGACGCAATATTTTTGTCTTCAATTTTCTGATATTTTCCTAATTTAAATAAAATAAGAGTCTGAACGAGCCAAATGCAATAGCGAGTTAAGATTTATTGCACATTTTTTGATATTTTTATAATTCTACTAAAATAAAACACTGAAAGATCCAAGTGCAGTAACGAGTAAATATTTTTTTCTTCAATTTTCTCATATTTCCATAATTTAAATAAAATAAGATTCTGAAAGATCCAAGTGCAGTAACGAGTCAATATTTTTTATCAATTTTCCGATGTTTTCTTAATTGGAATAAAATTAAATTTAAAAAGATTAGAGTGCAATAACGAGTAAAGATATTTTCCAATTTTTTAACATTTCGTAGTATGGATAGAATAAGAGTCAGGAAGATCCGAGTGTAAAAACAAGTCAAGATTTTTCTTCCAATTCTCTCATAATTTCGTAATTTGAATAAAATGAGAGTCCAGAAGGTCCGGAGTGCAATAACGAGTCAAGTGGCATTAAAAAAAAACGTATAAATTTCCAAAATTCCAACTGAAACGCAGTATACATATCGAGCGTTTCTGTGTGCTCGTTGTACCAGCTCATACCGTGTTTTCCTCCTTTCCACTCCCTCGAGCTCATTTTTACGTTCTCTCTAGTCTTGCCCTGGAACACCGAGAGCCTTTCCACGGGGCCTACAACTCACGAGACTCGTGACTACCAGCGGCAGTAGCAGCAGCAGCAGCCAAATCTCCCGTGCCCGCAAAAGCCTCGCACCCCTCGTTGCCCTGCGTTTTTCTTCTGTGCTCCCTTCTTATGCGAACAGTGGAAAAGGGCAAGGCGATGGAAGCTGGTACCGTATTTCTCTCGCGGGGTGTTCATGAGACCGCGCGAAAGAAATGAAAAACGTATATACATCGTCCAAGTTGCAAGTACGTAGATATATAGAAAAAGAGTTGGCGGACTGCACGAAAGGGGTGCAGGGGCCGCAACGAGGGTTGCGACGGAGAAAACTCCCGGTGTTTTGCCGCGGTCTCGTCTCGAGACCCGAGAAAACTATTGGAGTAAATTATACCCATAGACAAGGTTTTCCTTTTTTCCTAACCCTCTTGCACAAATAAGGCAGAAAAAATGGTGGACTTTTGCCGTATGTGCGAAATACACTAACGCTCGCACACGATAGCCCAGTCGCTTCGGTCGACCATAATTCTCATGCGGAAGAGTCGAGACTGAGCCAAGTCAAGTTTTCTTCTTTTAATCCGCCCAAAAATTCCACCTCGTACATCTCTGTTCTCGAGAACTAAGACGTCATTATGGAAACTCTATTTTTATATCTACACACCCAGACTTCGCGGCTCAGTAAAATGTGGGGAAAGCCCTTCACCTTTCCGAGCAAGTTCTCAACGAGGTCGAGAGTAGTTAGAATCCTCTGAAAATTGATGGCGAAGAGGCTCATTCTTTAGAATGCTGGAGCATGACACACAAAATAATTGAAAAATCCAAATTGTCTGACCGGAGAAACGTCAATCATAAAGAATGTCAAGGGGTCTTCTTACTTTTGACGCTAAAAAAGGCTATTTTCATGATTCTTTTGATAGGTTTACATAACAGATACTGATATAAAAATTGTTACACTTAAGGGGTTAGGCCACTCTAGAGGCCGAAAAAATTGGCTTTTTGGGGATTTTTATATCATAAAAATTACAAAACAAATCGAGATTACAGAAAAGGGTGTTTATCATACATATCAGTGACTGTATACAATAATTTTTTTGTAGCGATTAATTTCAAAATGGCGGCTGTGCTGCGTTTATCCCAAAACTGCATTTATTAAGTTGGCCGGAAACATAACTCAGACAATTTTCAACCGATTCACTTGAAATGTTGAATATATCTTGAAAAATATATTGGCTATGGAAGTACGTAGGATTTTTTTTTATATTGCATAGTTCATTTGTTATTAACAATAATCTGACGATTTATTAGGCAAATTTCTGCACTTTTCAAAAATTTGCCTAAAAAATCGTTAGATAATTGTTAATAACAAATGAACTGTGCAATATAAAAAAAATCCTACATACTTCCATAGACAATGTATTTTAGATATATTCAACATTTCAAGTGAATCGGTTGAAAATTGTCTGTTATGTTTCCGGCCAATTTAAAAAGTGCAGTTTTGAGATAAACGCTACACGGCCGCCATTTTGAAATTAATCGATTCAAAAAAATATTGTATACAGTCATTGATATGTATGATAAACACCCTTTTTGTAATCTCGATTTAGTTTGTAGTTTTTCAAAAAAAAAAATCAGTTTTGAGATAAACGCTGCACGGCCGCCATTTTGAAATGAATCGATTAACGAAAAATATTGTATACAGTCACTGATATGTATGATAAACACCCTTTTTGTAATCTTGATTTATTTTGTAGTTTTTCTGAAAAAAAATCCCCAAAAAGCCTATTTTTTCGGCTTCTAGAGTGGCCTAAGGGCTTAATAAATGCACTTTTGAAATACATTAAATTAAAAAAAAAAGTATTTATGTAAGCTTAACAAACTATAAACGCGTTTTTCTCGAAAGAACGTTTTTCAACGGTTTGTTGATAAAATCTTCGAAACGACTGAACCGATCCGAAATGTTAACTATATATTCTTCACAACTATAGCTATATCGCATATCAAGGATTTTTATTTAATTTTGATATTTACTAATTTTTTTAGCAAAAAACGGTGAAAAAACACGTTTTTTTGTTTTTTTTTCCGAAAAAGGTCCGCCATTTTGTTATTTTTGCATACATGAAGAATCGTATGATATGCGCTATAGCCATTAACATACTGAATCTAAAACCGTTTAACTTTATTGTTTCTGATGACCCATCTCCGAGATTTCATCAACAGCGCAGACCTACATTTTTTTAGGACATTTTTTTAACTACCTCTTTTGTCTATAAATAGTGACTCAAATATAGAACTAAAAAAAATGTATTTCGAAAGTGTATTTATTAAGTGTAATAACTTTTATATCAATATCTATAATATAAACCTATTTTAAAAAATCATGAAAATAGTCTTTAAAGCCGTCTAATGTGAGAAGACCCTTTAAAATACCGGACGTAGAGTTTGATCGATTCGAATGATTATGTAGGTCTCAAGTCGAATGATGGAAGAACATTGCTGGGCCTCTGGTAATAAGCCCAAATTCGAAAAAATATCGAGCGGAGTGGAGATAATGATGAATATATATTTCTTTGTAAGATCTTGTCGCTGTCAAGTTATGATTTAGTTCTTTTTTTCAATATCTTATCATTATCGAGCCGTCATTTAATATTTTTGGTATCTTCGCATTTTTTTGTATCCTTGTTATCGCTATCCAGCTATCATTTGGTTTTTTTTTAAATTTTTTTACTGCAGTCGAGTTATCATTTAGTTTGTAAAAATCTTTTCACCGCCATCGAGGTATCATTTATTCACAATTTGGTATCTTTCTCAACGCTACCAAACTGTAATTTTGTTTTTTTTTGTATCTGCTTATCCCTATCAAGCTATCATTAAGTTTTTTAAAAACCTTTTCACCCGTATCGGCTATCATTTACTTTTTTCTGTATAATTTTACCGCTATCGAGCTGTTATTTTTTGTATCTTGAGATACAAGAAATAATCGAGATATCATCAATTTTTTTTCAGTTTCTTCTTATCGCCATCGGACTATTTTTATAGTTAAAAAAATATCTTCCTATTGCTATGAAGCTATCAATTAGTTTTTTTTTCTGGTATATTTTCACCGCTATAAAGTTATCATTTAGTTTTTCAAAATCTTTTCACCGCTATCCAGGTCCCATTAATTTATTATTTGGTACCTTGCTCACCGCTATCAAACCATTATTTAGTTTTTTTTTCAAATTCCTTCGCCTCTATCGTGCTGTTGTATAATTTTGTTGTTTGTTGCTATCTTATCGCTATCAAGCTATCATTAAGTTAAAAAAAATCTTTCCGCTCCTATCGAGCTATCATTTACTTTGTTGGTATCATTCCCACTGCTATCGAGCTACATTTTTTTTACATCTTCTCCCTTCGATCGAGGTATTATTTTTTTTAATATCTTTCCCACCGCTATCGAGCTACAATTTGCTTTTTTTATATCTCCTCCCCTCTAGCCAGCTATCATTTAATGATAGAAGATATGAATGAAAAAACAAAATTGAATGATAGCTAGCTCATTCAATGATAGCTGGCTAGATTCTATCCCGAAGAACGGGATTGCTCCGATAGTGAAAGAAACCGTACTCCCTTCGAGACCCACCGTCAAGATGAGATACATTGTGGAATCCCTGACAGAGGATGTTGTCTCGTTTGACGTTGAGACGGGGTGCGCGAGCTCGTGGCGTTTCTGACAACGGGGAAGCTCGCGGCGAACACGGAATGACAGGAGTTCCGAGAGCGTCCCGCGTTCCCATGGTGTCTCGCGAGCATGAATATCCGTTTCGCGAGTTATAGAAACGCGAAACACGGGGAAACAGTGGGGTAGCAAAGGTGGCGGCAAGGGAGAGCAAGGCGATAGGGAAAGGCGCGGAAAATACGGGCACCAGGAGGCAAATAAATTCTGGTCATGCAACATAATGTGAGGTGGTAGGAGAGCGTCTAAATCTTCGTTAAGATGGCGTTCCCGCTGCGCATTGCGGGACAATGTGGGAAAAGTGAACAATAAGAGAGGCAAAGGGAGCGAGAACGAGAGAGGCGGAGAAAAAGGAATGAGAAAGAGAGAACAAGATAGAGAAGCGGATAGGAGTGAGAGACAAAGAAAGAAAGATAGCTACCAAAAGCCCCCTGGCAAGTGGAGAGAAAAAGACTGGGGGGCGGTTGTGTCACGAGACGTTTCTGCTGGCTGGCGCTCTTCCTCGTTCGCTTTCTCTCCCAACGTGGCGGCTGCGTGCCAAGGAAAACTCAGCAAAGTATGGTGAAAAATGGGAAGACTTCGTCTCCACCACGTCAGCCCCTTTATCTTCTGGTGCATGATAACGTCGACGCAGCATTTTGCATGCTGGACCCGCTAGGGCTTCCACTTCCGTTCCACGCCGGTCGTGCTCCACTATCATCCACTGCCTACACACATACCTACGACCCGAGTATACACGTACGTATGAGTGTGTACGAAACACACATGGCCAAAGTTTACTCACACTCCAGCAACGCTTTTCTATTCCTACTTCATCCCTACTCCATCCTCTCGTATTCTTCCTCTTATTTCCCTTTCTCTCATCTTCTTTCCCGTCTACCATTCTGACCTTTGCTCCCATCTTATAACTCCCTGATACCTCTCGTTCTCCATCTCCGTCTCATCCCGCCTCTCCTATCTTTCAGTTTCCCGCATACTTCCGTAACCGTGCACCGTGTTGGAATGAACTTCAAAACTGTGGGGGTATTCTGATACCCTCACCACCGAATCAATTACCGGATGCCGTGCTCGCCCGCGAAGGGACGCTGGGTAGCTTGGTAGAGGGTCCTCGCTTCACATTTATATCCTTTAACCTCGTACAAGTTGCGCCCGAGTATTTGCACACGCGTTCACTCACGAAACGGTAGTCGCGTGCGCCCAAACTGCATACACGTATATCAATTTCCTAGGAGAGAAGTTTCGACACGATGGACCGCCGAGAAATTTCGCTGGGCTGCTGCTCGAGGATTGCTGGAGTAGACTAACACACACCTACACACGGGGTATTGTTTTATGAATCTACGCTCACGTAAACGCGAACGTCCGTGTCTATAGACACGTAGGCTAATGAAGATTCCAGCCGGCCATAATTAACGCTCGCTGGCACTTTCGTTGATCTTCCCTGTGCGTTAATTCGATAAAATCGAGGGTTCGTGGAGGGTGAAGGTGGGATGGAAAATGGGAAATGAGAGGAGGAAACCAATCCGGTAAGTGTCCCTGGACGTCGCCGCGACTGGTAACTGGTGTAGGGTGATTCGCGAGTCAGATGTTCGTGTCGAAGAGAAAGAGAGATTGAAAGGAAGAGAGGGCGAGTCAAGTAGCGAGATCGAGAGAGAGAGGACGTTGAAGAAAATTGGAAAGGTTTGACTCCCGATACTGCGGATGAGATAGAGAACAGGACGGAAAAGTTGGAGAAGGAGAAATAGCAAAGAGAGCGAGAGGGAAACAGACGGAGGGTACCGGGCAAACAGACTGTTTGCGAAACTCGATTGCAGTCTTTGGGATCGGGAGGATACGCAGAGGTTTTGCAATCTGTATAGAGAAGGCAGCTGAAAATTACTGGGGGTGCTGGATCACGCGGCAATGGCGAGAAGAGGAACGGACAACTCTGGAGGAAGGAGATCCGCTGCGGAAGCCGGGCCAATAAAGAGCAACCGGAACTTGCGGGATCAGCACTAATTGCGAGCATCGACAAAAAAGATTGACCGACCGAGTATCGGGCTAAACAAAACGACGAAAAAGCGGCTGGATGAAGCGGGACGGAGAGAAAGACGAAAACTGGATGCTGCGGTGGTTTACGAGCAGAGACAAGACAAAACGAGGAATAAAAAAGGCACCTTAAATTAAACGGCAACTGAGCGAATCTCGGGTTATCTTGGACTCCGGTGAAATCGCCTGCCCCGATGTCATCCGAATCCCAAAGAGACAATGGCATCACAAATGCCACACGTTGAATCCCCCAAGTCTTACGAGCTCATTCGAACTCTTTATTCGCTAGTTTTATGCATACGCGAGAGGATAAAAAAGATATTAAGAAGCAGGACTCGGATCCCGGAGATTGTCAATTCGAGCGAACCACCAGCACCCTCAAGCCACGCGAGTCTTCTCTCTACCGTAACTACACGGTCCTAATACACCCTGGGGAATCGGTGGGCAAAGAAAAACGAAAAATGTACCTGAGGTAGGAAATGATCCTTCAGCATGTAGGCTTCTGTTGTCGTGTTCTATTAAAAATCTCGTTACAAGGGTTGAACGCGCCTGGTGTATCATGAGAAGGCAGGAAACACACGAAGAGCAGAGAGACGGGAAAAGGGGAGCAAACGTTGGATGTTGGGTGCGCGTGTGGGACGTCTGTAAAAACACAGTCTCTTTGCGTGTATCGGATCTCTCCCGTCTTCTAGTTTGATGTATATATGTATATAGAGCATTTAATGCGGTGGTGGTGGCGGTGTCACGCATTAGGAGGTCGCCCTCCTTGTTCTGCGGCTACCAACCCCTCCAGGGTCTCTCGTCGTACGTTTCAATTTGTCCTCCAGCTCCTGATGTAACCGCGCCGGTCTCATTAGTCGGGGCGATAGAGGAGAGAGCAGCAATACCAGCGGGTCGCTCGTTGTGGTGGTGACATAGCAGGGGTGGTAGTGGTAACAGGTACAGGGAATATGGCCTTGTATACAACGGTTGAAGGAAGAAACGACGACTGCTCCCGGTGCACACTCACCATCTCGTTCCAACCAATAGAGCTCTCTCCCTTCACAATCAACCATACTCCGCTGGATCGGAGGTTGGGTGTACGAGTGTGTGGGTGTGCGTGTGCATGACGAGGTGGATCTATCTATACATATCCATAGAGAAGAATTTCTCTCGCACTGTTCTTCCACCCGCTCCTTCATCAGTATGAACTCGAAGACTGTTCGACGCGCCCAAAGCACGTTAGGGCTACATAATTATTGGGAGTGTGTGCGAGCAGCGATTGTCCAAGTGCAATCCCGGAGTGAAAGAATGACCTGGGGACGTTGGTAACACGTTGTCTTTTTCAAATTCCCCACCATTGTTACCACTTACCACTTTGGTAAGACACTCGGAAAAAGACATCATCCTCGTCAAAAGTGGGCAACTGATACAAGTTTCAACAATATTGGAAATTTATTTGGTTAAACTTGTTTCATTTGATTCGATCATTCATTTTCGATTTGAGAGACCAATCATCTTCATTTGAGAGACATGTGCGCGAGATCTCGTATAGATATGCACGTCGACGTCCACTGGGTATAATCTATTCGGTAAAAAGAACATCCTTTCAACATGTCCAACTTTCAACAACATGTTATTTTTACCGGATAGATTATACTGACACAGTTTACGAGAGACAAACGTTCTAAGAATGATGATAGCGAGCAAATACGATTTAATGCAAATGTTTGGAAAATGGTAGTGGACAACTGGGCCCCAATGTCCAAGCGTTTCTGAACGTATCTACGATGCAGTGGGGACGTCAACGCGCCCACGTTTACGGTGCAGCCTTCGCCCCGCTGGATAAGCAATTAAACGTGTAATTATACGAGACGACACACCGCGGTCCCGTGTACAAATCCACAAATTCATTCAGCACTGACCGCAAACCGAATCACTGTCAACCAGTGCTATATACAGATGAAAACTTTGCGGGTGTTGTGTACGTGAGATGTCGCGAGAGAGAAAGCGGGGGGGGGGGGGGGTCAGAGACACACGACATACCCATAGCACCACGAAATATTGAAACCCGTGACGGGCTGTTATACCCCGTCGTTATTGCAAACGCCAGTATCCGCTGTGTGCATTCACTACTTCGTATGAGACATTCCAGGTAAAGTTGGCAGCTTATAAGCACATCTTGTCAGATTTGGTTCACAATTTTTCTCGTAGTTAACGGTTTCCAAAAGGATGCAGTATTATCCAAATACCTGTTTTCCGCTTCGTGTTGGGGGCAATGTCACCGCAAAGAACTCTTTGAGGTTCAGCTCGCAGTCATCATCACATCCAGTCATGCAATTGACTAGCGGCTCCGGCGCTTTCCGTCAAATGCTGCTGTGAGCTGTATGCTTGCCAATTAAGAATGCTGTGATGATACTGTCTCTCTAGTTCGCTTGCAGCACCCCCATCGATGTATTTTCCACTTCATTGCGGCTATTTGCTGCTGCTAGGTTTTGGGATATTATCTGCAATGGTAGTTTCCAACTGCCTTTTGTGTGGGTTGAGGAAATTACAGGTGTGGGTGCTAATATTGGGCGTTTTGATCCCCTGCCGGTGGTGAAAGTACGTAAAGGGTTGGTCATTTGGTGGTTTTGGTTTTTTTTTGCGGACAGCGATTGTTAGTTAAGTCTGTAAGTGTTTGAAAACGATTCCTGTCTCTTGTTGTGTTTTAGGTACTCACTGCAAAAACTAGGCGTGGTTAACGTGTGTTCAAAGTATGTAGAAGTAACACAACATGAAGGCTAGACACGCGTTGCCATGTTGATTCTACACACTTGTGCATTTGGTAACACGTAATGTGTTGAAATTACACACGTGAGTGTGTAGTTTTTATGCATTAAATTATTACACAACTTCGTACCTGTCCCCATCGATAACACGCTTTGAACACGCATAAAGCATGTAGAATCAACATACAAGATGCATATTCACACACATTGGACTAAACAACATACGTTGATAGCAACACACGAGCAAAAATATGGGAAAAAGCAACACAGTTTAAGTGTGTTAATTGTGAGTTATTGATCATATGTTTTAAAAATCACCTTGGTTACGGCATCACGTGAAACTCATTTGATTTGACATCGATTGATTAACCGGTTCATTGAAGACCACATAGGGTCTTTTTGTGTCATTTGTAGATCATGTTTGAGTTTGTCACGTGGAAGAACCTGAAATTGGAATCTATTTTCCAAAACCTCGATAGCTGCATTGAATCTTTAGCAACGTATTTTTGTTTCGAGGCCATCACCGACAAGCAAAAAGCGGCCGTCATCGTGAAGCTGTATAAGAACCTAGCCTATGCGGAGACAAGAAAAACAGTGACACCTCTCATACATACTACAGAGTAATATATAAGTACCGGTGAGTTCAGTTCAATAAATGCATATATTTTGACGATAAAAAAGCTTTTGTTATTTAATTTATTATTCCGAAGCATCCCATGTATATACAGTACTGCAAAAGTAAGTGTGTTGTTTTTACACACTTTGAGCGTGTAAATGGCTGTAGACACTTTTTACACGTTTTAACGTGGGTAAGAAAATAACACACGTAAGTGTGTTGTTTGAACGCATCTATCCGTGTTCTTTTTACGTCGTTGTTTTTCACACACGTTAAAACGTGTAAAAAGTGTCTACAGCCATTTACACACCTGAAGTGTGTAAAATCAACACGTGTAAAAACAACACATTACTGGGATTTTTTTTAGAAAATCGTGATGATAAATTTCTAAGGAAATACGAAAACGTATGTTGCGGTGAGCAATGCACTTCTGAACCAGGTAATCTGAACTCAAAAATCAAATAAAATGTCGAATTTAAAAAAACGGCGCGTGTTCAAAGTGAGTCTTGATTTTTGCGAAAAAATTAGGCATTTTTCGTTCATCAAATCGAAAGTATATAGTACATGGGAAAAAATCATTCGATCAAATATGGTATTTTTACATATAGAAAAAGCCCCTGCAAATTTAAAAAAAGATCGATGCAGTAGTTTTAAAAAAGTGTTTCAATTGTCGAATATGTTTATATCGACGCCCCGAGCTTTCCGACAGGCGTCAATATGACAGCCTATAAATCTATCAATTTTCGTCCGATTTCTTTGAAATTTTCAGGGCACATTTATAAGATAATATACTGTCAAAATATATTGGTTTCGAAAAAAGTGATTTTTCGACTTTCACAGCAAGGCATAACCATAACTCAAAAAGCATAACTTTAATCAATTTTGTTCAGTATTCTGAGCCTGCAATTGATGTGCAAATTCAAGGTGAAGATATGCTGTATCAAGTGTGGGGAACTCTGAACGGGGATATTTCAGATCACCTTTATACTAATTCAGATGGCTGTAATTTTTTCTTCAGATTGTTCGTGATTAAATATTTTCTGTTGTTTTTTTTTTATTTTCATATTTTCATAATTTTCGAAGCCTTTTTTTCTGCAAATTGGGGTCGTAAATCTCTAAATAAGAATACGTCAAATGTTCAAGTGATTTTCATAGTTTAAATCGGCCAGAGAAAAAATTGGGCA